>JAUCBJ010005577.1:0-17014 GCA_032718475.1 Nemertoderma westbladi
CGCTCTGACTGGAGAGAGAGAGAGAGTTGTTACTTTTGTTGTTATTGCTGTCTAAGCCAGAAACACCGGCATTTTGTAACCAATACTGCTGTACCGTAAACTGCTTGAATTATCGAAAGTATAAACTGTTACCTCATCAATCCTGACTTAAATCGCACCGCTAATTGATCAATCTTAATTAACATACTCACTTAATTGTTATTGCTTAATCATATTGTTTGTACTGTTATTTTACCGTCAGTTATTAATTGTAAATATTTGTTGATGGAAATATTGCTATTTGGATAATACGGATAAATCACCCAATTCCCAATTTTCTTGATAACACTACAGGTTAGAGAGACCGGCTATATATAACAATTGCGATTTATATTAATGTGGTGTGTATTGAATCCAATGTTATTTAGCAGACCCTACGCGAGTCAATTACTGCTCTCTTTATGTGTGATCAAATATACTGACTGTCGGCAGAATAGTGTGTATGATTGTGATTGGTAACAAAGTATTTCCTAAAGAATACGTTTTATACTTTAATCAGCAGCAGTATCGTTGCGTTTAGTATAAGTCTTAGTTCTGTTTAAATAGGTAAAGCGCCACGTCCTAAAGGAACTGTTAATATTTCCCGAAAGCCAATAATATCTGTCAGAGATTAATTATTAACGATCTATCGAATAATACATTAGGTATACACTGCAACCTTACACTGTAATAATACAATTCAAGCATCCGAATTCAGTCTCCCGGGTGTAGATCCATCGGGTGAATGATCGCGCATGGGCTGACTTCGGCTAATGTTTTGCGTATTAGCATAAATTATTGTCGTATGCTAAAGTGGTTTTAATTAACGAAAAGACATATAAATTTTGGCAGGTTAAACTGCTAAAGGTCTTCAAAAGCGCGAACAGATATTTAGCGAAAAGTAAGGGACACTCAAAAATGAAAACAACACAAAAATTTCAATTTTCATAAATCCGAAATATACATTTATAAGCTCTGATTCATAATATACAGTAATAGGTTTTCTTGGGTGCTGAATACAATGGTAATATTTAAGAAGCGATTGGATGGATGGCTATACTATTTTTCGTTGGGTGCTAAATTTCAAATTTTGGTGCTTGCACCGATATTTTGCACCAAGTGAAAAGTAGTAGTTCTATTGGTCTGTTTGTGTTTTACTTGGATCGGTTGAATTCCTTACCTCAGAAAACCTGTAAAAAAATGAAATTAATACTATTCAATAAAATGTTAAGAAATCAAAAATTGAAATTTTGGTGTTGGCACCAACTTTTGGCACCCAGTAAAAAGTAGTAGTTACATTGGTCTGTTTGTGTTTTACTTGGATCGGTTGAATTCCTTACCACAGAAAACCTATAAAAAAATGAAATTAATTTTATTCAAGAAAATTTTAAGAAATCGAAAATTTGAAATTTTGGTGCCTTTTTGCACGCAGTGAAAAGTAGTATTTTCGTTTCCCTGGTAGTATTATAATTAGTTCAGTTGAATCCGTCTCTCAAAAAATCCTTGAACATGCCAAAATAGAAATCTCTGAATGAAAGTTCATGAAACCGATAGAATTTGAAATTAAAATTCCCCGTTTGGAATGCATACCAGCTTAAATTTACTGAACTTTAAAACATCGATTGACACCACTTTGTTAATTGGCATATATCATGGATCTTTAAAACAAATTTCGTCATAACTTGGTCAAAATTGTCTTTATGTAACACCAAATTATACGTAATGGGTGGTGTCTTTATGTAATGCCAAAGTATACGTAATGGGTGGTGTCTTTATGTAACGCCAAAGTATACGTAACGGGTGGCGTCTTTATGTAACGCCAAAGTATACGTAATGGGTGGTGTCTTTATGTAATGCCAAAGTATACGTAACGGGTGGTGTCTTTATGTAACGCCAAAGTATACGTAACGGGTGGTGTCTTTGTGTAACGCCAAAGTATACGTAACGGGTGGTGTCTTTATGTAATGCCAAAGTATACGTAATGGGTGGTGTCTTTATGTAATGCCAAAGTATACGTAACGGGTGGTGTCTTTATGTAACGCCAAAGTATACATAACGGGTGGTGTCTCTATGTAACGCCAAAGTATACGTAACGGGTGGTGTTTTTATGTAATACCAAAGTACACGTAATGGGTGGTGTCCTTATGTAACGCCAAAGTATATCTAATGGGTGGTGTCTTTATGTAACGCCAAAGTATACGTAATGGGTGGGGTCTTTATGTAACGCCAAAGTATACATAACGGGTGGCATCTTTATGTAACGCCAAAGTAAACGTAATGGGTGGTGTCTTTATGTAACGCCAAAGTATACGTCACAACAGGTGCTGTCTTTATGTAACACCAAAGTATACGTAACGGGTGGCGTCTTTATGTAATGCCAAAGTATATGTAACAGGTGGTGTCTTTATGTAACGCCAAAGTATACGTAACGGGTGATGTCTTTATGTAATGCCAAAGTATACTATACGTAATGGGTGGAGTCTTATGTAACGCCAAAGTATACATGAGAAGTACACAAAGAATGCTGTGCCGGCTTGTCGACAAAATTGCGCCGCCACAACTCCCTATCACCCACGACATTTGCTAGATCATCCGCATCTTCAAGGCCAGTGTCCTTTGAGATGCACCTCAAGAAAGTCATGGGCTGTCCACCATGCTTATTCATACCATGAGGCTGCCAAAGTACGAGATTATGCACTGGCTGGTCCTCACGGCGAAAGCAATGTCCTGCAAAGTGGAGGCGATTTTGTTCTAGTGTCTAGCTTGGGGGAACCAATGAGACACCTCCAATGTTATACTGTATGGTTCTGTATCACCGTCAACAGTAGACACAAATGTTGTCGAACCATCGTATACTGATCTGATTGCTGCAATAATTTCACCAGGAATCCCATATAATGAAAGTATGCTGAACATACGTGAGCGGGAGACTGAATCCAAGGCCTTGAAGAAGTCAACAAAGATAACAGCCAGATGTCTGTCTTTCTTTTTTGATAACTCTGAATGGGCTCCATGGTCCCACGACCTTTACGGAACCCATTCTGATTTCCACGGAGCAGTCTCTCAATGGGATCCCTGATGCGATTCAATATAATTCTATTGTATAGCTTTGCAGCAATCGAGATCAATGACATTCCCCGAAAAGAACCATACAGTGTTAGGTTGCCCTTCTTGGGAACTGGCACCAACTTATTTGTTTTCATTTCTTGTGGGACTTTTGTTGCTCGGTACATGTCTAATATGATGGCGTCTTTATGTAACGCCAAAGTTTATGTAACGGGTGGTGTCTTTATGTAACGCCAAAGTTTATGTAACGGGTGGTGTCTTTATGTAACGCCAAAGTATACGTAACGGGTGGTGTCTGCTATCTTCCTGTAGCAGTATTTGTATGATAATTCTCGTGTACCTCTGAACCATAAATTAATGTTTAATAACTACATAGAATATTACGCCGGACCCTCAAAGAAAAAAAAGGATACTTTCTTAACATATTTTAATCCGGGTATCAAGCTCTGCGCAAAATGATTTAATTCTTCAGTAGTTACTTTTTTCACCCGATATACCCCATAATAAGGGAGAAAATGAAGCGAAAAAGTAACCCAAGGATTACGATTGCATTAATTTTATTCTTTCCCGGGAAAAATTGTACTATAAGAAAATGTGAAAATATTTTTGGTCGGAATTCCATATATTCTATTCCATGTATTGAAAGAGCATCGAAGTAGAAAAGGTTTGCAAGAAATTTGAACAAAATTCAAACGCACACTAAAAAGTTATTGCAAATTTAGTGTCTGCAAAGCGAACTAGAAAACGGAACATACAGTAGTAACATTACAGTTAGTACAGACCCCTATGACCCCGTAAGAAGTTTATATATGACCGAGCTACCCCACATAGATGTTTAGTACTGATATGGGACATATCCCTTTTGGGTAGACTTCATCCGTTTGGGTAGACTTCACCAAACGGTTGCGTTGGTTATTTAGAGGGTCTGTAAACATAGAAACGGAGTAAATTACCATAGCAACAACTCTTATAGTATATTTTACCAATACAGCTAATATTGAAGGTCGTTTTCACTTGGTTGCTATGGTATTTTCAAAAAACTAAATATGCAATTAAATTCTTCAAAACCAAAAATAGTACACTTCCATAAATTTTAACTCGTCGTATCTTCTATAAAGGTTGTTGATATGGTAATTTCCTCGGTTACTAAGTTTATGTCATTAAGACCCACTAAAAAAACAGCGCAACCGTTTGGTGAAGTCTACACAATTTTGTTTATATGTCCCATATCTGTATTAAACATATATGTGGGGTAGCTCCGTCATATAACAAATTCCTACGGGGTCATAGGTTGCAGCCTGTAGTAACTCTCGACACTTTATTAACCTCGCCGGCGCTCGGTAAATAAAATACCACAAGAAGAGTAAAAAAAAGATCTAGGGCGAACGTTCTAAAGTTGCAAAATAATACATAAACTGTTACCGGAAATTACAGTAGAAAAATTCGCCTTTCTAGAAACAAAAGGTCGCCCTTCAGGTTGACAAGGTATCGGTATAATGACTCAGTTAATTAAATTCTAGAAAAAAAAGTAAGACAATATTGGTGGGTGAATCTATATCGTAGGTAGTATTATAATCAGTACAATATAATGAAAGAAATGGATAGATTATTCGCCGACACCGCAGAGCCAATGGGTTCGGCGCAGACAGACCCTAGCAGTCCCAAACGGAGGCATCCGGCCAAGTCAACCACCCACTCGGAATTTGGAATACAATTTTATTCAAATTATTCCAAAACAACAACTTCGTGGAACGTAGATTTTGGAATAAATACCCGGTTCCAGATTACAACAGAGGAGAAACCGAAAATCAACAGCGGAGAGAAGGAACCACGTAACCTATTCCTGGGTAATCACTGCAGTGTTGGGCCAATCATTTTTTTCTAACTAAAAGGTTATTAATAAAAAATAATTTTGACACTTCATTTTGAGGGCATTCCGGTATGTTTCGGTACTAGTTCGCCACGTCGTAACCGCTGACCAACCGGTATGTTTCGGTACTAGTTCGCCACGTCGTAACCGCTGACCAACCGGTATGTTTCGGTACTAGTTCGCCACGTCGTAACCGCTGACCAACCGGTATGTTTCGGTACTAGTTCGCCACGTCGTAACCGCTGACCAACCGGTATGTTTCGGTACTAGTTCGCCACGTCGTAACCGCTGACCAACCGGTATGTTTCGGTACTAGTTCGCCAAATCGTAACCGCTGGCCAACCGGTATGTTTCGGTACTAGTGCGCCACGTCGTAACCGCTGACCAACCGGTATGTTTCGGTACTAGTTCGCCACGTCGTAACCGCTGACCAACCGGTGTTTCGGTACTAGTTCGCCACATCGTAACCGCTGACCAACCGGTATGTTTCGGTACTAGTTCGCCACGTCGTAACCGCTGACCAACCGGTGTTTCGGTACTAGTTCGCCACATCGTAACCGCTGACCAACCGGTATGTTTTGGTACTAGTTCGCCACATCGTAACCGCTGACCAACCGGTATGTTTCGGTACTAGTTCGCCACATCGTAACCGCTGACCAACCGGTATGTTTCGGTACTAGTTCGCCACATCGTAACCGCTGACCAACCGGTATGTTTCGGTACTAGTTCAGTAGTTCGCCACATCGTAACCGCTGGCCAACCGGTATGTTTCGGTACTAGTTCAGTAGTTCGCCACATCGTAACCGCTGGCCAACCGGTATGTTTCGGTACTAGTTCGCCACGTCGTAACCGCTGACCAACCGGTATGTTTCGGTACTAGTTCGCCACGTCGTAACCGCTGACCAACCGGTATGTTTCGGTACTAGTTCGCCACGTCGTAACCGCTGACCAACCGGTGTTTCGGTACTAGTTCGCCACATCGTAACCGCTGACCAACCGGTATGTTTCGGTACTAGTTCGCCACGTCGTAACCGCTGACCAACCGGTATGTTTCGGTACTAGTTCGCCACATCGTAACCGCTGACCAACCGGTATGTTTCGGTACTAGTTCGCCACATCGTAACCGCTGACCAACCGGTATGTTTCGGTACTAGTTCAGTAGTTCGCCACATCGTAACCGCTGGCCAACCGGTATGTTTCGGTACTAGTTCGCCACGTCGAAACCGCTGACCAATTTTTTTTAATATCACATTTTTTATAATTTTTGAGGTAGAAATACTAGCTAGTACTTATCTTGTATCTTAGTTCAATCTGAGTAATTTTAGGTAGCTAGTGTTTAGATAGCTAGTAAATTTTTACTAGCTAGTAAAAATAATTTTTTTATTCAAAAGTTTTATTTAGGCCTAATTAGGTTTACATATTTGATTTTCAGATAGCTAGTATTTTTGCTAGCTAGCTAGATTTATTTAGCTAGTACTGTAGTAAAAAATAGAGATGTGAGGTGTCGGTTATATAATGCGTCGCTCCGAATAGCTGACACACTAAGCAGACATCTACTGTACTCGTGTTGTTATTCTTCAATAATGGTGGTATAAAGTCAAACGTTAATGGCCCGGCACTAAAGTAACTCCCTTTTAGACCAACACGACATGGAGATTCAGTCTACCGTAGGTTGGAACGGCATGTTTCTTAGGAACGCGAAACTAATCACCATTCTAATAGCAGTTCTAGCAATTCTTATCTTACTTTACTACAGTTGCTACACATCACCGGCACCAAAACTAGAAGAATCTTGGTATAGAAGGGTAACTAAGAAACTTGGGTTCAAACAATACTAAAGTTATACCTCCCAGAAAGTAGAACTGTATGTAGTAGGCCTACTTAGTTCGTGGAATTATAATATTATAATAATAGAAGTAGGAGCTTGAAATTTCAATAATAACGAGTTAATTGTAATATATTTATTTATCAAGCACGTTAAGTAAAAACCTTACCGGTAGGTATGTCGTATGTCAGTGCCAAAGTATGTAAAAAAACTAAAAAGCAACAAGACCTAAACGTTGCATGCAATCAGTGATCAGCTGACGGCCAGGTTGGAATTTATGTAGATTTTGCTCAACATGTGTGGCGCGCATTTAGGATTCTGGCGCGAAGGAACAGGGGCGTGTGGCGCGCATTTAGGATCCTGGCGCGAAGGAACAGGGGCGTGTGGTGCGCGGCGCGTGGCGCGCATTGAGGATCCTGGCGCGGAAATGGATGTCATGTACACTAGCAGACTAGTACAGTAGCAAAATGCATTGGCATGGCAACATATCCAGCCACTCTACTTCAAATTATATCGGTCTACCAGTAGAGTCTATTTTTAAAAAGAGTTAGGCCTAGGCCTTAAAAATTTTCGCTCGCTTCGCTCTCGTTTGTGTATTATGCCTGCCTATACGCTCTACTCTTATTCATTATTCTAATAACTAAACTATAATAGAATAGGGATATTTGATTACATACAGTGATATTTTATTACAGTATTTGTTTATTAACCTATAGAAGTAGTTCCGTGCCTTGAACTGTTTTGCACTCCCACATTATGGACAAACAGACAAACCGACAGATTGAGCATTGAAGGTACCGTATCCAATCCACGTTAATCATCATGGCAGCATGGCCAATCACGCCAAAGTTTTAATGTCTTTCAAAATATGAGTTGTTTGAAAGGTTTTTCAATTGTTCACACCAATATAGCCTAAAACCACGATTCAGCAGATTTTCCGTGCTGACTACACTCAGATGTAATTCATAATCACATCTGTGGGTAAAAAATAGTCGGTTGACCCAAAAATGTATGTACCCAAAAATTTTCTTCTGTCAGTCTGTATTTAAAAACCTTCGGTTGACCTACTATCTGAATATTACAGTATTACTGTACGCCTATCTGCCTATTCATGTTTACTTTTCTGCAAAATTTTCTTGCTCGCTGGGCTCGCATTTTCATGTTAAAATACTGTAGGAGTGGGTCTAACTCTATGTCTGTCTGTAGCGTAGGTACTGCAGTATAAACTGATAAATGATTACAATAATTGCAAAATTTAATGGTCAATCTTTCAATGGTTGGCGCACATTGAATGTCATGGCTGACGCGCTTTTCGTTTAACCAGAATCCGTGTGGCGCGCTTTTTGTCAATATTCCATATAGGGCTGACGGCAGACAGCTGATCGGTATGTTTCGCCCCGCAACTGAAGGCCTTCTCAGGAGGCCAAGCCAAGAAATGCAGAGAGAAATTCCACAGGGGTTGGAACAGGTAATGAAATGAAGATATGTCTGTACTGTAACTAACCACTGGGAAGCAGCACCGTAAACTTGCGCCAATCACGTTTCTGTTTTTTGATAACCGGATTGCGTGTTTGGATGTAATACATTTCAAGCTTTTGCAAGACTGGCCGCAATGGATGTCTAGCTAGGCGAATAGTAGAGCTTCAATTTGAGCCCAAAATAATAATATACCAGTCTTCGGCATTAATTGCAATCAAAAGTAAAATATGTACTTTAAAAAGTGTCCTATTTTTGTAACGTCCGACACCATTTTAAAAGTCATCTGTTTAAGAAGAATAACGTTTCCCAATGCAGAGTATTTGCGATATTCTGAAAGATTAATAAATTGTCTCATTTTGTATTGTTTTGTATTTTGTATCAATTGTATTTTCGTAAATTAAAAAAAAACATTCAAAAATCAAGAATGTCCGTGACGTCCGACACCGTGGAATTTCCCATAAGGAAAACATTTATGTTATTTTAATGTTGTAGCTTTTAGGTTATGTTTGATTATATTATAATATATATAATTAACATATTATGTTTGATTATCTTTTTGAATGTGCTGGGGATCGCATATTTAACCGCCCCTCTACCTGTCCAGCTTTTGGACTATTGTATTGTCCCTCACAGTATATGCCTGTCTCTCTAACAAACGAGCCGACTGGTGCGGACAGTGGTTGTGGGTTTGTTTTTCCTTATTCAACTATAACGATTGTAAAATACAATGTCCTATATGTAAATATATCAGACTTTACCGATGCCCTAAATAAAACTATATCTAATTATTGTAATTTTTGCTACTCTGGCCTATTCTCCTTTAACTCAGTTCCCACTGAAGATCCGGATATATTTTATTTTAAGGAGGATGAGTCAATTGAGATCGATAAAATCCTGAAGATGGACGGAATTTCGGTTAACACTATTGCTATAGACCCAGGGCGATGTAGGTGATTGATGCACACTTGCATTAAAGTCTCCCAGGAATGTTAAGAATGCATGCTGATCCACTCCATCAGTAGCTGCTTGTAGATTGTGGTAGAAATTTTCCACCTCCTCTACAGGGGCAACACTAGGTGGAGAGCAGCACACAATCAGAACCACCTTAGGAAACTTCTTAGCCAGTCTTCCAGAACATGAGAAGTGGCAACGGAACGAAGAGAAAGGTTATCTGCCAAGGCAGTCAGCTCACCTTGTCGCATTGGGGACCCGAGTGTTAGGGTGTTTACTGAGGCTAGTCTAGTGACTTGCCTCAGATTCACCAATGGCTTTGTTGGTCGGGGTGGAACATGAGAGTAGCCTCCAACTCCAGAATCCCTCTCCCCCTCACAATCTGGCCTCCCTGGTGACCCAGGGTTTGGGTCAGAAAGGTCATCAGGAAAGGGACTCAAAGAATCGTTTGCCGCTCTCTCTCCAGTAGGGGGTGAGACAGGCAGCCGGTCAGGAGATAACTGACGCCTGTGAGGCCGATTGTGTCCAGTCATTCCACTGGCCTCTAGTGGCTGGACCTTCGCATTACTAATGTAATCCATAGTGGGGGTTGGGGGGTGCTTTTTTGCCGAGTCAGCTCTCGGGGCAAATACCACACCCTGGTTTGCCATTCCACAGGGTGGGTGTCGCAGTGGAGTCAGATATGAGGCCCATCACCCATATCTACTCTGGCGCACATGACCCACCATTGGCTGTGCAGCTCATCTGCTGGGTCATGCCCTGTACCCTGCTGCCAGGTGCAGGTCGCAGTGAAGTGCTCTCAGAGTGGACATGAGAACACTCTACTCCTGACCAGCCATTGGTAGATCACCATCTGCCTGGTCAGGCCATATACCCCTGCAGCCAAGTATATGGGTCCTTAATCCAGGACCAAGGGCGTCCTTATCCCAGAACGAAGGGGGTTCTAGTTACAGGACCAGATTTGCCCTAGTAAAAGGGTCTATGCAGCTACAGGTGGCACCTCCTTTATGCTGCATGGAGGTGGCAAGTTTCTTGATCAATGACCTAGAAGACCTGTGTTCGCGCTTTCAGACCTTTAGCAGTTTAACCTGCCAAATTAGGATGTCTTCTAGATAATAGATAGTCTTTAGCCTACGACAAATATTTGATACACTACATTAGCCGAAACCAGTCTATGCGCGATCATTCACCCGCTGGATATACCCGGGAGACTGGATTCGGAAGCCTAATCGTATTGCGGGATAGGCCTACTGTATTATTCGACTGATCTTAATATATATAATCTCTGACAAATATTATTCACTTTCGGGAAATATTAACAGTTCCTTTAGGACGTGGCGCTCTAAATATATAAACAGAGTTATGACTTAAACCAGACGCAACGGGATGGCTATAGATTCACGTATATGGCGCATTCTTTAGGAGATGCTTCGTTATCAATCACAATCATACACAATGCTGCACAATGCTGCACACCAATCTGCCGACCTTCACTAATTTTAGTCACATACAAAGAGAATAACAGACAATACATGTAGGGCCTATAAAATAGCATTAGATTCACTTCAAACCACTTAATATAAGTCGCAATCGTTATATGTAACCGGTCTCTCTAACCTTTAGTATATCAAGAAGATTGGGGTGTCTGATTATTGATCAGTATTCCAAATATAATATTCTATCAACAAATATAATGAATAACCGCCAGCAAAGCAGTAATGTTAAGGTATGAATGATTATGAGTGACTGAGTGAGATATGATCAGTGAGATAACGGATATACGTTCTATAATTAAGCCTACTAATGTTGAACTAAAGACTGAAACACGGAGGTTCCACGCCGGTGTTGTAGGCTGTGGAAAAATCACATACTGACTCACTTCCCTAGTTTCTATATACCATCTCCAACACAGAGGCAAAAAACGCTCTGATTGGTCGACCGAACAAAGAGAGAACAAAGAACAAAGAGATGTTCTACGTGGCAATATCAGCTGTTAGCCGTCGTCATGGTATCTACACTGTTTCAAGAGGATCCGGCGTATTGCGTCATAGAATTGCTAATCATGTCCGCTAAAGTACACATACGGAAGAAATGGCTTTTATGTCCTCTAAAACAACAATACAGTAAGGACACGGCCTTTTATGCCGATTAAACCAACTACAGAGTACTTTACGGGGAAAATAACCGGCTAATTACGCAAAAGCCTTTACACCGCTCCCAGAAAATGGGATTTAAGTCTATAAAATATAACAAATCACAGTTTCTAAAATATAAAGATACTCTAAACAGTTAGTCTTTCTTACGAGGATGGCGTTTACGCAGTTTTTTGAGGCTAGCAAGAGTCCTTTTCTCTTTGGGGCGAGCCACTTTACTAGGAGGGCTATAAATCCTGGGTGAAGGGTGCAATATGATTGCATCAGAAGGTGTAGGATTATGGTCGGGGTATCCGCCGTTTCGATATGCTTCTCCTCGAGCTGATTTTCCTCCGCTCGTAGCTGGATACGTTCATCCAAAAACTCTCGCAGAGAATGGGGTTGTCTAAGTTCGATATCTTCTTAGAGATTCTGGATTTCCCGATCGAACTGAGATAAAGCCACTTCGTTTATCGCTTGGACTTGCTGTTACAACTTACGTTTATCTGAACAAACGCAGGTTTCCTTTCTGATCTTTGTAGAATAGCGTTTAACTCGTTTCGTACAACGCTCTCCTCCACCTTGATGAAGGGTTGTATCGCGTTAAACTGGGACGACTATACGGTTGAATGGCGATATTAGGTGTCCGCGTCCCAATACGGCTAGGTAAGATGGGCGGCTAGCTAGAGCTCACTGCCGGAGTGTTACCGATTAATTGTTAGGGTAACACTAGATCTTTGAACAGTGAATACAGCTCGGGAGGATCCGTCATACTAATAGGATCAAGAGTCTGAGGTCTCACTAGGGAATGAGGAGATCTGATCGAGTATTCCGAAACTCTGATCATTGGTTTATTTAAGGATCGTCTGAGTCGAACGAGCGTAGGTGATACATCGAACAAGTTTCGCTCGAAACTCCCGTAAATATAGCGAGTAAAACCGTGTTTAAAGCAACGTCTCCGCGGATGTTTATGTCTTTCCGTTTGTTGGTTGGGTCTTGGGCATTCATCGCAATAATACCAAAAACGCACGTCTTGTGGGGGAAACGCGAGTGATCTTTCTCCAGCTTACAATATTCCTCCATCCGTTCGAAGCTATCCGGTACAATAGGTAGCGGTCGATCGGCGGTAAGATACATCATAGTGGAATAGAGCCGTTTGAGTTCTACCATGCGGTCATGATGTATACCTTGAGGATATCGAGTTTCTAGATTCTGTTGACTGGTAATATCGAGATAGGTTTCTCTCAAGAATTCCAGGTATTTGGTGAAGTCGCTGCGTTTATCCGGCTCTTCAACATCTGCACTTTCGAGTCGGTTTCGAATATAATTTTCGTGTTCGAGTCTCAGTTTATCGTTCCGCTTCCGCTGGGTATGATATTTAAATAAAACCATTTCCCTTTTGGTGTCTATATCGTTCGTATCGTGTAGGTCGATAGGATGACCAGTAGTTAAGAAGTCCATATACGTACCATTACGATGCGTATAGCGAGCGGTGAATTTTCTACAGTCCAACACACGCGCAAGTTGCTCCCGGGACATTGGCGGTTAGATATAACGACCATCGTCCTCCGTAGTAGTTGGACCAGCGTCGCCGCGTATCAGGCTATCAACAAACGCTTGTAAAGGTAGAGTATATCGCTCCCTGATACCAAGATCATCTTCTATAAACTCAATCATATCTGCTATATAAGTTTATCCATATTATAATGAGTTTATATTTAGGCGAGCGGGCGTCGCTGCCTATCCCTCTCTGCCCCCGGACAGTGCGAGATCCTCAGCGCTGGTGTACTTTCGTCGATGTACCTATCGCCAACGTCGTAGCTGCACAACGACTACAACAACCAGCACAAGTCACTCCACCGTCCGTCCCAAAGGCTTAGATATACTTCAGGTTCTTACTGGAGAGTTAGGGCTACTTTCACAATTGCGACTCACTACTGTAAACACACCTTAGTAGTAACATTCACCTACAAACGCACAAATTCCACGTAACTGTCACAAATGGTACACATTCTATCACACATTCGGGTCATTTGTCCTTTAGTCAAGTGCTTTCCAGAATGTCACGGTGTTATTATGTATCCTTGGATACTAGCGGTGTGCTATTTATTCCGTATGCTATTCAATGGGCAAGCTTTCTATTGTTCTTTTAACTCACTTCTAATTCTAGCGTGGTTGTTGCCATGGTGACATTATGGAAAGCTAGCGGTAGAATTAGGGTAATTCTCATGCATACAGATCTGGGATGCTATTTAATAGTAATTCTTTAATTGTCAATATCCTCTCTATATATGATTTTATGAATTTTATCGGCTATTGAATGTATATTGGAGATTCTCACACACAAATACACTTAATAGAGTGAATCTCCGCTCCCATGATCTATTAATTAATGGAATTTTGGGAATGTTATAAATTGTATAAAATGACAATTTATTAAATTCATTGAAATATCTGAATTTAAATTTATTCCCGCAAATTTTATTATTTAATGTTAAATAGACACAATTTTATTCCAGAACGTGTCTGGGGACTGGGATCCTTGATTCTAGGAATTTTGTCTTTTTAAGAGTATCGGTAAGTGCTACAATATCTTAATCGACTAGAATTTTAAAGGATCTGATATTTGACAGATTTTGTAAATATTAATAATTAATATTTAGGATGGGCACCAGTTTATTCCAGAACTTGTCTGGGGACGTTAACCACTGATTCTAGAATTTTGTCTTTCAAGTATATCGGTGGGTGCCGCGATATCTTAATCGACTAGAATTGCAGATGGTCAAAGGGTTTAACAGATTTATTTTGCGTTATACGCTACTGTTAAAGGGACATCACGCTACTATATGTATTATTTAATATACGGTATGAGAGCAATATCGCACGAAGCAATGTCAGTGTGAAGAGGCAAGTCGTTTCCAAGGTCTACCCAGAGCTTGGTTTAGCCGAGACACGAGGATCTGAACTTTGCATTCCTAATACTCTGCCTACCAATAATACTTGAATATAGTAGTGGCTTTATTGTACTTTAATAAGTACGGACATTTCATCTTACTGTAGTTACGTATTCGTAATGTAATACGGGCAGCAAGGAAAGAGAAAAAGAAGTATTTCTCGCCGTCGCACTAAATATATAATATAAGTAACTAGAGACGGGCCTAGCGGCCCGTGAAGCAAGTCGTAGGAGACAGTACGAGTCAAGTAAACGCTTTTTGTTCTGTCTGATAATCAATTAGTGTAAGGGTAGTCCCAGTGGTGTACGAAAATTTTTCTAGACAACTTCAAACTATAATTATTATGTTGTAATCATCTAATGAATTATAAAAGCTGTTATGATTATAGAAGATAGATAGCAGTTAGCGAAATTATTATTTTATTCTATCGGATAGAGTAGTCGGAGTCTCAGAGAGGAGTCGAGGTGTCAATTGATTAATAACAATAACAGCAGTTGTCATGAATTCAATACAATCGCGCACAAGAAGTGATAAGACAAATTCGTTCTTATTTTTGTAATAAATAAAACAAGTTGAGATGTTTCAATGTAAACCGCGATTAACAATTTACACTGTTCAATGTAAACCACGATATTAATCAAATATAACAATTATATTATTATTATAACAGATTTTTATATTTCAAACAATAATGTTAGCCTTATGGAGAATCATTTTGAGGCTGAGTAAATATTCAGCCTTATAAGCATACAGCCTCCACAGTATTAATGTTGGCACAAACCAATAATGCGATGAGAGCATAGTACAATACACTGTGTAGCCAACACACTGTATAACTAAC
The DNA here is from genome assembly GCA_032718475.1 of Nemertoderma westbladi. NCBI lineage: Eukaryota > Metazoa > Xenacoelomorpha > Nemertodermatida > Nemertodermatidae > Nemertoderma > Nemertoderma westbladi. Next base: position 15,137 of record JAUCBJ010005577.1, read on the forward strand.
AGTCATTTAGCTTGCACGCCAATTAATTAACATAGCAAGGATGCATTGGGAAGAGTTATTCAGCTGAAACTGTAATAGCCAGTTAAACAAATTAATGTTTGCTTACTGTCTGGGTTGTATAGTAGAGTGATAATAAAACTTGGCAGAGAAAGTACTTCTTTGTTAGTTGCCCTTCCTATTGAATGCATTACCAGGCCATCTCTATACATTTTTCATGAGTGCCAGCTGGTGTTTTATCATTGCGCCTATGGCAATTTTCGTGTTTTGGGGCTATTTTTCGAAATAAAACAAGTTGAGATGTTTCAATTTAAACCGCGATTTCACAAGTACCCTTAGAAATCCATTTTCATGGTCCATGCAAAATTTCATCAAAATCATTAGAGCCGTTTTTGCTCTACGTCAGTAGCCAGTAGCTTTTTTTTCTTACAGTAATCAAGTCTAACGACTTGCTAATTACGTAATAAACGCGAATATATTGCACTAATCTACTAAATAATCGCTAAAATAACATGCTACTAAATAAAATTAAATAAAACGATTATAATAAAATTACATAATAATACATACATAAATATAAAATAATAAGAATATAAAATAATATGGTCACACGCCCACTCCATATGCTACTAAGCTGAGGAGTCCCTAGATGTTTGTTGGATTAGGGAGGTGGTCGTGGGAAGAGTATCTTGTCTCCCATAGTTTCCGGAGAGTTCTCTGTCTCTTTCCAGTAAACATAAGCGACCAACTGGGCGATTGAGCTGCTGCGTCTCGAAGACAATTCCCGGTTTCTTGAAGTTACGTCGCATGACGACGAGTTCTACCGATCGCACCAAACCATCATCAGAGATGTGAGTCTCGATGATACGACCTGTCTGCCACCGCTTACGTGGAAGATCTACATCCACAATAATAACCATGTCTCCAGCGCTGACGTTTTCTTGCTGCGCAAACCACTTAGTTCGAAGTTGTAGAGTGGGCAGGTAATGTTTCTCGAAATGGTCAGCGAAACGACGGGATAGCAACTGCATGAGTTGCCAAGTTTGCCGGCAGTATTCGTCTCCGTCGGTGATTTCCGATTGTGGGAGCATGGCTACAGGTTTCTTTAGTAGGAAATGCGCGGGTGTTAGCGCTTCCAGGGAATCGGGACTCGATGAGACTGGCATAAGTGGTCTCTCGTTGAGATAGGCGGCGATTTCCTCCATTAGCGTCCGCAAAAGTTAGTCGGTGAGATACGCGCGGCAAGGCACTATAAAGTGAAATGCTGTCTTCACACTTCTTATTAATCTCTCCCAACTTCCTCCCCACCAAGGGGCATCGGTGGCGTTGAAGGTCCAGCTAGACGCTGTTACTCGTAGCTGATCGTCCACCTGTCTTTGGTTCCAATCTTTGACGTAAGCTTTGATTTCATTGTTGGCACCAATGAAGTTTGTTCCCTTATCAGATCTCATCGTGTTACTAGTGCCAAAGCGAGCGATCTGTCGTCGTAAGCTTAATAGAAAGCTGTTGGTAGATAAATCGTTCACCATGTCGAGATGGATAGCTCTAGAAGTCATACAAACAAAGATGACACACCATCTCTTGACTATAGTCCTAGCACGATATACTTCAATGGGACCAAATAAATCCACACCGGTATTAGTAAAGGGTGGTTCATAGAAGCTTACTCGTTCCCTAGGTAATTCTGCCTCTCGCTGTGTTAAAGGCCTACTGAATGCTTTCCTACAGGGTATGCAGTTCCTAAGAACTTGGTTCAGAGCTCTACGGGGTTTATAAAAATAATAGCGAGTTCGAATTTCGCTAAGAACTCGTTCCCTACCAGCATGATAAAGTTTGCTGTGAACGTCTACAATCATCTTGACTTGTATTTCAACTACTACT
>JAUCBJ010005578.1:0-36354 GCA_032718475.1 Nemertoderma westbladi
ATTTAGACTTAGACCTAGAACCACTGCCGACGACCAAAGTACTAGGACTTAGTTGGGACCCTAACACCGACAATTTTAGGGTACGTGTAAGGTCCAACGATCGGACTAAACCTCTCACTAAGAGGACTTGCTTATCGACTATGAGTCGATTGTATGACCCATTGTGTTTCATTAGTCCAGTGATCCTACATGCCAGGATCATACTCCGCAGCATTTGGCAAGCCGGACTGGAATGGGACGATCCCATCCCAGAAAAGTTAGCTGAGCGATGGAGGGACTGGGAAGCCCAACTGACGTTCCTACAAGACTATACCATACCGAGGGTATACTTTCCTTTACAAACCACCTTTCCTGCTGATTTAGAGCTTCACAGCTTTAGTGACGCTAGCAAGGATGGATTGGGGGTTACTTTATACCTTAGACGACAAGTGACATCGGACAGCTACGATGTGTCTCTCGTTACTTCAAGGGCTAGAACAATGCCATTGAAGTATATGACTGTACCTCGTGGGGAGCTGCAAGCCGGGACGATATCCACCGATATTGTCAGTCTAGTTCAACGCGAGCTGGAGGCTAACTTGAAGGTCACATATTGGACGGATGCGACGTTGGTACTTTGGTACATAAACAACGAAGCATTTGAGTTCAAGACTTTCGTAGCCAACAGATGGGCTGAAATATTAGACCGGTCGCTCAAACAAGATTGGCGTCACTGTCCAGGGAAGCTGAACCCAGCTGACATCGCGTCACGGGGGATGCAACCACTCGACTTTTGTAAACCGGACAATAAATCATTTTGGTTTAGAGGACCCGATTTCCTACAGCGACCATCAGACGAATGGCCACCGTTATTCGACGCGACAACCAACACCATACCAGAGGGTGCCGAGATAAAACTCGACAAGGTTGTCAAGTCTAAAGCGAAAGCCAACGCCAAGGTCAAAAGGAAAAAAGGACGGACGAAATCTGATGACCTGGACGCCAGACCTGACATTACGCCAGACGTCTCGCCAGACACTCGACCAGACGCTTGTACGAATCCTTCGCCGGATGTTCCGCGGGAGATTTCAACAGACGTTTCGCCGGATTGTTCACCAGATTACTCGCCAGACTATTCACCAGAAGAGACACCAGATTGTTCTCCGGATTGTTCGCCAGATTGTTTGATGGAACTCTCGACAGAATGTCTACCGGACGTCTCACCAGACTGTTCACCAGACATCTCGACAGACGCTCCACCAGACTGTCTACCAGATTTTAGACCAGACTTTCTGACAGAAGTTACGCTAGACAGACTTTGGGACCGATGACAGGACATTTCGCCGGATGTTCCGCGCTATGTCTCACCAGACGTCTCACCGGACGTCTCACCAGACGCTTCACCAGACTGTCTACTAGACACTCCATTAGAAGACCCATTGGAGCGGACTTTTAGAGACGTACCAAATTTGACTTCTTTGGACGACAGATCGTACCTAAAGAGGTGAGGTCTCTATAGGGGTGCGATCAACAGGCGGCGGCGGACTCGTGAGGGTCTGGGGGCACGTTAAAGTACCGCGTAAGTGCAAGGGAGATACTTAAGGCCCTCGTGTCTAGCGAACCATGAATCGACATGGTGCCGTGGTTCCGTCTAGTCGGCATGTTGCCGTACTGCCAGTCCTGTACACAGTAGGGGTGGTGGCATGGCGTGATTTGTGGTTCATGTGGTGTGAACTATGTTTTGTATGTGGGCGATCAGTGGCAGTTTGCTTGGGGCTTGGATGGTTCCATTGGCCATCAGCTGTTCCGTTTTTTTGATACTATATGTTATTGTCTCCATGTTCAGCTGATTTGGTCTTTGGTGGCATTGGAACAAACCGTCGGGTCTTGAGTTTTCTGTTGCTGTGGGTACGTGAGTACACGTGATTGTATGTGTGGCCACTGCGAGTGGGTATGGGAACCCTTGCCAGTTGGACAAGACGCCGCTGGTATTAGTAGGACCATACTTTACTGCGCCCCAGCATACTTTGTGCACACAAAGTTATTTTGCCCTGTCGGCAAAATAAGGTACTCTCGATTAGCCTGTTAATCGATACAATTTGTCCCCTCTGATTTGTCTTTCTCGATTTTGACCCCGATTTTGTCCTTACCCGATTATGTCATCTGTGTGTGCATGGTATGTGTTCGATTTTGTGTTTACCGTAGTGTACTTGATTTCGTGAACATCTGTTGAGTACACGTGTACAGTAAACTGGTAAGTGGTTACTTGTTCAGTAGCTTTAGAGCTACAGACAGTATTGTTTTTTCAATACTGCCGGCGAGGCAGGTGAAAACGAGTCAAAATTCCATGTTGGGTAGCGCAAGCCCACATGGGACAAGACCGTCGGTTAGGCCCAAGGGCGACCTTGGTGTTCGCTCGCTATCGACTGGTCCACCTGCCGGTTGACTCTTTGTTATACTTTTGAGTTGGCTCAATGTACAGTCAGGCCACAGTAAGTTGACAGTAGCCGCCCATCTGGCTACACGTTCGACGAGCTGTGCTGGTGTGATCGGGGGACCGAAAACAGAACCCGGGAAGCATCAGGCCACCCTGCGGCCCGGTTATGTCGAAACGACTGATAGAAATGTCAGTCGGACTGGCCCCCAGGGGTGGTGGAAAGGTGTTCGCCTCGTGGGTGCGCCTCCGGGAGGAGCCCAGAAGGACACAAGCGGTGGCCACAGGGGTTACACTCCGCTCGAAGAAGGTACTTGACTTACCTACAGGTAAAGTGGTGACTAAGGTTAGGAAGCTTACAGGCTCACAGGAACACACTGACACTGTAGAGTTGAAACCATTACTGCCAGTCGACACATTAGGTGCGGACGGTAAAGGTAAGACCGTAGAGATTGACGTACTTGGGGACTCAGACAAACCTACCGGAAGGCCCGTGGGCCTACCAAGTCCAGACAAGTATCTACACTACGACTACACCTTACCCGATGACGTCACTAACACTTACGTTGACAGGATAGTGAACCTAACTAGATCATGGACTGACGCGTGCCGCAAGTTAGCATGGCTCAAACGATTGAGACAATATGCCAGAGGCAAACGCGACTTTCCTAGAAGACTTACCTTAAAGGAAATTGAACACTGTGAAGTTGATATCATTCGACATTATCAATTGCGATATTTCGCACGAGAGTTCACAGCGATCAAACAAGGTAAACAGATTAAGTCTTCACCGATTTTGAGTTGGAGTCCGATTATTTACCGGGGCTTACTTTGTCACAAGTCCAGACTCCAAAACATCGACTTTGCACTTGACTTTAGGTATCCTATCATCATACCGCAACACCATGAATTACAGCGCGCTATGATACTGGACGCACATGTACAACTCAAACACGTAGGTAGACACCACTGTCTATCACACTTACGCTCGAGGTTTGTACTGATTAGACCTAGTAAGGCACTGAGTTCGGTAACACGGAACTGTATTATTTGTAAGAAGGTGCACGCGAGGATAGGACACCAAGAAATGAGTGAACTACCATTAGCTAGATTACAGGCATTTAGACCCCCTTTCACTGAGACAGGGATAGACTGTTTTGGACCCATAATCGCGAAACGCGGAAGGGTACAGGTAAAACGTTGGGGATTGATCTTCACCTGCATGGCCAGCAGAGCTGTCCATATAGAGCGAGTGACAGACTTGTCCACCAATGCCTTTATCCTAGCCTTACGGCGATTTATCGCTAGACGTGGATTGGTCAAATCCATACACTGCGACCAAGGGACAAACTTTGTGGGTGCACGGAACGAGATAACCAGAGCTTTGAGAAAATTGGACCAAAACCAGATTTCCGAGGAACTACGTCCTCACCGTATTGTTTGGTTTTTCAATACTCCAGACAGTCCGTGGAGAGGCGGCGTTTGGGAAAGGCTGATTGGCTCAATAAAAACAGCTATGGCTAAAGTCGTACCGACGCAACACATCTTGACAGACGACCAACTGACGACGTTACTAATAGAAATCGAAGCAATCTTAAATACCAGACCGATCGCTTTGATCCCAGACAATAACGACGTACAGTTTGCCTTGACACCAGCGCACCTGCTTATGCAGGCGCCGACGACACTGTTGCCCATTTCAGTACCCGTTGATAGTGACGGATACGGCAACAAGGCTTGGAAAATCACTCAATTGCTTGCAAATAAATTCTGGGAAATATGGCAGAAATATTATTTGCCCTCTATTTCGACCAGAACCTCTTGGTATCTAAATACCCGGTGTTTAAAACGTGGTGACCATGTTTTATTGGCTGAAGCCAATCTGAGAAGACGGTTTTGGCTGACTGGAGTCATTTTGACCACGCACCCTACATCTGGTATAGTGAGAACAGTTACTGTACGGACTATCGACGGACGTACCGTAGACAGACCTGTACAACGTCTCGTACTCCTTGAGGAGACTAGAAACGAGACAGGAGACTACAAATCTCCACCCAATATTAGTAAATAGATGTGGGACCTTTGTTGGCCGCCACATAGACCTACTGTATTTTAGTTATTTGTATTTGTATTACTGTACGTGCATTTGTAATCCTCTTCACTGTAGATAGAGACAGCGGTGGAATTCCATTGTCTTTATACGTGAACATGGAGGGTAGTACCCTTATGTATCACATAGGAGCGGGATTGTGTGTACAGCAGGAATGGAATTCCACTTGGAACCCACAAGTGAGACAATTTTTCAAAAATTATTAGACAAATCCATTTATTTGGATTTAAATTTAAGAAAAACGATTCTCCAGTGAAAGCAAATTCTAGAATACAGCTAGAAAAAATTAAAATTGGGGAGGACAAGAGTGGATGGAAGGCTTGCGAGCCTACCGATAAATTTTTTTTGGGAAAAGAAAATCGGTCTTGTTCTACGTAGTCGTGTCTACTATTATTTTGACCAATTAATTCTCGACTGCATTATTTTCTTGGGAAACGTAGTTTGGGAAATTAAAAGGTGAGTATTTTAGACTCGCGGCTAGTTTACCCGGAATTCGTTTTTTATCGGCACATTTTTTGGATTAGGAGCCAGTGCGAAATCACACGAACCCGAAATCACTAGGCAAAATGGGTTGGGGTTTAGAGCAGAGTTGAGCCAAAAGCCAACAAACTCTGGAGTCACCTCACATCTAACCTCTATTTTGTGCTTCATCTAGTAGAAACGTAACGATATGTAACCGCATATATTCGTATACGATGGCGGAGAAGATGTATAAAGAGTTACGTCAAGGGTTTACGCAAGAACAGGAGCACCAGGCGCCATTCAATCGTTATGGAGCTAAAAACTTTAGTGTGTTTGGAGTGGAGAGTATGGCTAGGAGTACGGCCAAGCTCGCTAAATCCAAGGCGGACCCGAATGTTACGCGACAGCGGTTGGACGCATACAACAAAAGAACGGAGGAATTACGCGCGGAATACAATGCGTTATATCCCTACGATGCGTTATGCGACGCTAGCGACATTTGCGAGGATCCAGACACCGAAATACGCCGATTGTATCATACGCTGCAATATTTGACGGTAAACGAACCTTTACCTGCAGCTAGAGACGAATTCGAAGGAATGCATCTTTATAGACGCGCTCGAGGAGCGGATCCAGAGACCAAGGACGCGTTTTCCGTATACAAACTGTTTTATAAATGTGGAGCGTGTATGCGCGAGCAAGACAACGCGATTCCTATGCGGTTGAACTCGGAGAACCCCGAGCCGATATTAGCGCGATGTTCACACCACCAAAGTCTACGTTACCAAGAAGGCGGATACCCTTTGACAAATCCGTATCATTCATTTAAGATGAGTGGACCGAACGCGGGTGAAATCGTTATTTACGAACCTAAATTAGTCGAACCAGACGTCTACAGCATGGTAGTGGACGAGTCTAATAAGTCGACACAAGAGAAACGGGAAGCTTTGAGCCTCTACAGGGCGTACAAGGCGTACGAGAAAGGCGAGATCGAGGAGTTCGGCGGAAGGCTCGCGAGCCTACCATTCTATTGGATATCCCACGATCAAACCGAACCCAAGGAGATGACACCCGAGCTCTTCGATAGTATCACCTTTGCTCAGCGTTTGTCGCAGAGACTACAGATACCTCACGTTGAGATGACGCGAGAACCTCAGCCCCATTCTACTGGAGCGATAGTATCGGTTGCGAGACCAACTAGTTTTCCTATTAGTATACCGACCCGGAAGGAGACAACTTACGAGATCCCTATAGTTGAACACCCGGAGATCATCTCGAACCTGGATTTCCTCCCATCGGTCACCTTCGGTGATGTGTTAGAATCAACCGAGTTGCGTAAAGTAATAGTTCAAAAAATCGTACGCAACGTGCCTCCACATATCACGGACTTTAAGGAAGTGGATCGCGCGGGGACGGATATCGCACCTTGTATCTTGCGAGGATATCTGACGAAAACGATTCGATTATGGATCGGAGTTGGGACGTTTGAGACCGACACCGATATCGCGACCAATTGGACTGGTAAACCTATTAGTTTCGATGATGAAAAGTCGATCGGGAGAATTTGGAACCCTACCGATGATTTACTCGACGATTGGGACGTGACTAGCCGATCTCTGAAAGAGAATGGATATATGTTTTACGATAATGAAGGAGGAAGCCATCAGCAAAGCCTCACTTCAAAGACGATACAGATGGCGTGTCACATGTCTTCAGCCGACAGAGGAGTGATAGGAAGATGCCTATGCCGGAAGGAACGACGCAAAGACACGCGATGATAAAACGGATAGTTAAATCCATGGACCTGGCTTGTAGCATAGAAGCTAGGATGTTGCCAAAGGCCGTGCGAGACGTTGTGTTGGATAAGAGCATCGTCAAGATCGGATCCGGTGTACGGGATGACCTGATTAGCGACTTTGCAGGGATGCCCACGGAAGAGGACCGATTGCCTACGCCATACGTGGATACTAGACCATTGTTGCTTTGGGCTATTGAGCAAGGATACTTTAGAGAGTATAACACGCTAAAAACTGGGACGGGTTATATCTCATATCTGATGTTTAGTTGGGATTACAAGGAGAGTAAGAGGAACAAATACACGGACGTATACGGAGAGCGAGATACCCCCGGCGTAAACGAGTTCGAGTCACAGTTGAAGTGGCGAGGTTGCGTGTATTGGGCGATTACTTCACCTCCGCGGATAATCTTGCAATACTATTTAGCAATAGAATCTTCGGTTAACGTTTGTTTCATCGCAGACGTAGTATCCAGAACCTTAAAGCGACACCCGTTATGTCTTGGCGAAGGACATACCTTTTACGATGGAGGAAGGACGCATACTGATGTATTCCGACGATTTCTCCAACCCTTTTATAACACCGATGCGCACTGCGAAGTTTTCAGGCGAGCGGGACTTAGCGTTTTCAGGGACGTCTATCTCACTCACGCGGGAAGTCTAGTCGACAGACCGTCGATGTTAACGTTAGTACCCTATGACGGGGAACGCCACGCGGAATTCGAACGCCCGGAAGGATCCTGGAAGGCTCGCGAGCCTACCGCCCATCATGACGATGTGGATCCGACCGAGTTGGCGCTAATAGACGAACCGTTACGGCAACTCATAGAAATAGAAGAGAACCTTCCAAGGAAGACGCGAACTGAGATACACGAGTTAGAGAAAAGCGATGCCATGGTTTGTGTACAACCTACGGAGACGAACATACCGACTGACCCGGATGATGAGAATTATCACGTGGACGGTAGCGCTCGCCCCATCGGAGACCTCATCTATGAGCGAGTTTGGTATCCTGCCAACACTATTTGTGGCAGATGTGGAGCAACTGGCCATCACGCAAAGAAGTGCGGAGCGAAGCACATATCTCTACCGGATCTAGTATGCAACTGGTGCGGGGATCAACGTTCGCACACTTTCTACACTTGCTGGCGTTTCGTGGCGCAGTGTACTTATTGTAATATTAAGGGCCATAGGGCATCTGAATGTCAACTTAGAGACGTCCCCTATGAGCACATGTCAGTTAAAATCGTTCGACAATTATTCGACCATTGGGAGGATCTAGCAGACGAGCATGTATCGACGCAGCGACGCCGCTTCCCTATGAGAGCACATTTGGGATTTTGGGCCGTAAACCCTCTCATAATGTCAAAGGAAGGATATGTATCGGCTATGCCTCAGTACGATGAATTGTTGGAGGTATTGGATATATTGCCGTTGGACAGTGGATTCAAAGTTGTGCGGGACTATTTCTTACAAGTGCACCCGGACAACAAGAATACTTGGAACTTTCAAACTGTGGTGAACAAGATTACCGCCGGAGAATTCGATAAACTGCGAGTTGAACAGCGGAATCGAGGAGCCTGGCATTCGATAGCTTGGGCATACCGGAGCGCATTTTATCACAAACGCGTAACCTCGTGCATTCTGGACGAGACCGATGTTTTGCGTGAGACTGGCTTCAAGGCCACGCCGTTAGCGGAGAAGACGCGTCACCCACAGGATGATCAGCAATTTCGTATACTCAAAGCCCAGAAGGCCGGACAAGAGATTAAGAAGATAGTGAATGTCGCCGAGAGGACGACATCGAAGTCGCAAATCCGGATGACTCGGGGCACGGTTTCCCTTGCTAGAGAACCACGCGGAGGGACAGGATACGCTTTGACTGAACCCATTAGGATTCAAACGACGTCAGAGAGCGAGGTGTCAACGGACGGAACAGTCCTACCCTTTCGACTTCCTCCTAGCGTTGTAGAAACTCGATCCGATGTTAAGTCGACAGTTGGAATCGGACGAGGATTTAGAGGATTGAGCGCACGACGGATGTGCGAAACTCCCGTCGTCCCCTTTCCTAGCGTTTTGGAACCACCGACGACTCGACGCCGAAGTCCGAGCCCAGTTCGACCTCGACCACCCCCCAATCGCACTAGAGGACGTGGACGAGCCCGCTCAGCGAAGGAATAGGAAGCGAGTGGAAGGAAGGCTTGCGAGCCTACCGATTTGGATATTATATTTGGATATTATATTTGGATATTATATTTGGATGTTATATTTGAATATTATATTTGGATATTTTATTTGGATATTTATATTGGACATTATGTTTGAATGTTGGGTTTGGAGGAGCGAGATATGGAAGGAAGGCTTGCGAGCCTACCGTTAGCAATTAGTGCTCAGGAGAAGATATCCAGACCAGCAGGACGAACTATTAGATCGTCAGGAGGACACTATTGGAAGTTATTAGCGCATTATGTTTATATTATATTTGGACAGATTTAATTTGGTGAAGGTTTATTATGTATATTTACAATATATAAAGATTTATCGAAAGAGTTTGATTTATTTGTTCGATTTGTTTTGATTTATTTGTTCTGATTTGTTTAATTTGTTTACCTTGATAACCGAAAGCCTTTTTTTTTGTATTTTAGGCACTAAAGTTAATTCGTAAATTTGTATTTATATGTACGATCGATTGTATTTACGCCGTATCTGCAATATTAAGTATGCAATAATTAGATAGTGATTATATTTTATATTTTAGGCCCTACCAGTAAATTTAGAAATAGTTTGTAGATATTTTATATTTTGATTGGTGAAAACAGTCTTACTTACTGTTTTCATGGAGCGGTGATGAATTATTTCACTATAAGGTAGCATTTGTAGTTTAACTTTAACGTAAAAACTTTTGAAAATCCGACGTATTTTGATTAAGTTACAGTAATGTAATATGCCTATTCATATTTGTACACATAAAACCCTTAGGTACTCTCGTGGCGTAGTGGTCAGATGGTTAAGGCGTTGGTTACATTACGTAGGTTACGAGTTCGAATCCCAGTCGGGAAATTTGTATTTTGGGGCCATTTATTTTCGTGTGGTGCTAATTGGTAGGCCAATGAGAAGCGTACAGCGTAGCGAATGATGAGCCAGGCCAATCATAGGGCATAAATTATCTTATTGCTCAAATGTGAGGCAGTGGAAAATTCTGTTAGGATTCCATGTCCCAGATTAGTGTAAGGGCCGGACTGCATTGAACGATGAGCTGGGTCAATCATAGAGCACGAAGCACTTCATTGCTCAATGGTGAAGCTGTGGAAAATTCTGTTTAGTTTCCATGTGCAATTTCTAGTATAAAAGGCCGGTTTGCCTTCGGTTATCACTTCTTAGAATGTTGTTATCATCCTGATATCGTTTATTCTTGTAAAATTATTTAATTCGGTTTCTTGTTGAAACTTTATTTGATAAATCCTTTTGTAAAACTGTAAATATACTGCAATTTCCTGACATGTTTTCTTTTGGTCCGACTTCGGGACAGCCGAACACCAGGGAGATGGCAGCCTAGATCGTTAGGCCGTAAGCAACGCAGGGAAGGGATGTCCACAACACGCTAGCGCCCACATTGGATCGACCGCGCACCCCCTTTGCCCCTTCGAAATACTCCACTTGCTATGCAGCGCCCGCTTTGTGAGAAGGTAAGACTTTGTTCGACGCCCTTGCCCGCCGTAAGACCTATAGATCAGGGTAAGCGTGACATCGTACTGGACGCCGCAAATTTAGGATCAAATAATTATATCCAGACACCCCCCCTTTGTCAAGTCCTACGAATCCCTGGGTTAACCTGTACTTCCTACAGGTGCGAACTATTGCCATTCGTCAGTACGCGAGTACATATTAGGTACGGACAGCATACGTTCCATAATTTAGTGATTCATAGCACTGACTGTTTGGTACCGGTTCGCTTTGTAGAACGTACATTAGTACCCCCCCCCCCCCCCCCCTGTCTGGAGTTAGCTATTTGATCAGGCAAGGAGCATTTCTGCTACCGGCACACTGCTTGGCCTAGGGAGGTTTATTAATATCCTACCGCGCCTTGCTACGTACTGATAGGTATTGCTGCTAACTACCGCAGCAACAAAGTTCTAGAATTAAATTAGTATACCAGATCAGCTAACGTACGGTAGCGATTAACCCCTATTCTTATCTTACAACCAGAATCTGGTATTAGTGCCGATCACGGGTGTAGTTACTAACACTGTGGTTGCCCATTGGGTTGTGGATAGGAAGGAGAGAGCTTTGACGTCATTCGTGAGTATAAAGTTCTACAAACGCGACTAGTTTATTTTAGTAGCTAGCGCACGGTATCACTTAGTCAGAAAATCACTAAAACCTAGTAAAAGGAATTACACGAAATTGTTTTATTTGTAACACACCCACACACACACGCCCTAAAACATATTGCCCTTAAAGTTCTACTAGCTATAGCGTACTATACATTACGTTAGGTGGAAATTATCTGTATTTGTAAAATTAGGATCTGATTTAGTTGCGGCAAGATAAGGAGTATTTCACTTTCGTTATTAAACTGTTGTTTGTCTGGACAACGGTATTGTTACATTTAGGCCTGACCTTTTAGACTGACTTCGTACAGGGGGATCAGTTATTGTTACATTTAGGCACGACCTTTAGGCTGATTTCGACAGGGATGATCAGCATTGTTACACTAGGTCTGTTAACCACCTAGTTCGTATATAAACCATATAAATCACACCGCGGCAAGTTACTGTATTTAGGACTGTCAGTGATAGTTAGGATTCGCTGCGCGGGGATTGTTTTCCCGTGAGTTTGGTCTGTTACTGTAACTGTACATCTGCCTCACCGGTTAGAGGACAGGTATCCTTCTGTCTAGTACGTAGGCATTAGACCCGCTCACGTACATAGAATAGATACAAGGCTCTGTTCCTCGCCAGTAGTCGTTTGTGTACTGTATCTGTTTGTTTAGATATCCTGGACTGGGATTTGTTGTCAGATACTGTACGAGCCCGTATACATTACTAGAGTCTCATAGTAAGATACATCGTTACTAGGATCTGGTAAGCGGTATACTACTGGACCCTTACAGTCTTCCTATCCTTAGCTCCTATCTTACCCCCTATCCACACTTCCACCGATCGGACACTTCCATCCTCGTCAGGGTAAGTGTCTACTACTCTCACTAGCCTCCACTGATTGTTGATGATTGTGTCGCCAGTAATGATCACTAAATCACCTTTCTTTAACTCTCTTGTTGTGTTTCTCCACTTGCTCCTCCTGTGTAATGTGGGTAGGTATTCCTCAACCCACCTCCTCCAATACTCGGCGCTTATCGCCTTGGCGACTTTCCAACTCTGTCGGGAGTGTATGTCATCTGGGTCTACACCCTGCATGTCTATGGTCGCTGGCCTTTCCATCAGGAAGTGGCTCGGTGTTAGCATGTCTAGTGATTCTGGGTCGTCATTTTCTGGATATAGTGGTCTGCTATTGATGATTCCCTCGCACTTAGCTAGCACCGTCCTTAATATGTCCTCTGTCATATGGGTGTTCATCAACTTCAGACGTTTGGAACTACCCACAAGCCTCTCGACGCATCCTAAAGTATGTGGCGCATACGGCGTCCTCCTTTCCCACTTCACCTGTCGCCTCCTCATGGCTGCTCTGACCTCTTCTCCTTCTAGGATGTCCAAGGCCTCTGCCAATTCGTTCTCCGCTCCCATAAAGTTGGTTCCATTGTCGGAATAGATCACTGCGATCGTTCCACCTTTGCGGTCTCTGATTCTCTCTAAGGCATTGATGAATGCCGATGCCGTAGCGTCCTGGGCGAGGTCTATTCCTACCGCACTCATGTTGTTACATAAGAAGATGATGCCGTAGCGTTTCTCTGTATGACGCATCACCTTGATCTTGATTGGCCCAAACATGTCTATGCCGCAGTGCGTGAATGGCAGGTCGTGCTGTCTCACCCTACTGGCCGGTAATGGCGCCATCTCCTGTATGGCACTCTCCTTTCTCGTCCGTCAGCAGGTCTGGCACTGCCCCACTACTGCCTTCACCTTCTTCCTTAACTGCATGATCCAGAAGGTCCTCCGAATCTCTGTGAGGGTCTGGTTGGTGCCTCTGTGCAATATCGACTTGTGGGAGTCCCAAATGATCTGGTGGACTATCGGCGATCTGTTGGGGATGATAATGGGTTTTGGTGGGATGATAAGGCTGTTGTTATTCAGCACTCTGGAATTCATCACCAGAATCCTGTCATCGTTGAGTTGTGGTGACAGCGTGATGAGCTCGCTGTCCCGTCGAAGATGTTGTTGTTTGCTAACTCGATCCACTTCGTCGCCGTAGTTCTTTCTCTGTTCGTACCGTATTACGGCCTTAGCCGCTCCCTCCAGATCGATGTTTGGTTTCCTCTTGGCGTCCTTCCCAACTCCCTTGAGGAAATCCCTGTAGGCCCTCCAGTACGCTACCTACTTCTTGGTCTTGTACCAGCTGGAGCTGTAGCTGAGTAACCTATCCGTCGGGTTGTCGCATGTTTCTTCTAATTTCGGTTGCACCTCCCTGACTATATATCTCTTCTCCTTCTGAATCTTCTCCCTCTTCCCCTGGTGCTACTTCCTCTGAGCCCGGGTCCACCTTCCTCATTGGTGGCCAGGCTGATCTATCATTCAGGATGTGTGGCCCGTGCTGCCACAGCACTTCCTTCTTTGAGAAAGTGTGGCATGCCACGCCCCCCGATAACAAGTCTGCTGGGTTCTCATCCGTTGGGCAGTAGTGCCACCTTTCCAAGTCTGTGGTCGCCCTTATTTCGTCCACCCTATTTGCGACGAAAATAGGGTATCTCGTCTTCTCATTGTGCAGCCACCCGAGCACTACCATGGAGTCCGTCCAGTAGTGTGTCTCCACTATGTTGGGAATAGTGTCCATCAAGTAGGATGTGGCCCTTACTCCTAATCTTGCAGCTGTCAACTCTAGTTTCGGGACTGACGCTGAATCTAGCAGCGTCGACTTTGCTTTGCTGAATGCAAGTCTGGGCGTATGAGCGCCCTTTCGCTGTACCAGGTAGAGTGCCGCTCTGTATGCTTCCAATGATGCATCGGAGAACATGTGTAGGTTCAGGTCCGTCATGTCCCCATCCGGGAAATACACGCGGGGCATGCTGTACGTCCCCATCTGTTCTAAACTCCCCGTCCACTTACCCAATTGCTTGCTTATATCTTCCGGGACCTCCGTATCCCACTCGTCCTTTAACTTAGATACTTTCTTAAGTATCTGCTTCCCCGTGACTAACAATGGGGATGCTAGGCCTAAGGGATCGTATATCCTTGCTATGTACGATACATAGCCTCTCTTTGTGTGGATGTCTGCGCCCTCCTGGCTCAGTTGGTACTTGAACTCGTCTGTCTCCCGGTTTCAAACGATCCCCAGCACCTTTTGCTGAGACTCTACTCTTTTGTCAGCCATGTCATTTCCCTTGGCTGTTGTGGGGTTGTCCATGGTCGACTCTGGCTGCCTGTCCTCTATGGCTTTCATAAACTCCTCTAAGCTGGACTGAAACTTGGTCAGGTTAAATCCGGATCCTTTCAGGATGTCGCGAACCTCGCGCCGTGTCTCCAGTAATTCTTTAACCGTATTTCCAGATTCCATCCCGTCGTCTACATAGAAACCGCGTCGAATCATATCGATCGCTTAGGCGCTATACTTCCCCTCTTTCCCCTCTACTGTATCTCTCACAGCCACAGTCGTCGTGAATGAAGACGACTTGGCCCCCATGTTCTGCACTACCATTTTGTACATCGGTATTATCGACGGTTCCTCGTCGCCGTTGTACCATAGGAAGTGCTGGTGGTCGCTATCCTCCTCCATCACAAGGACTTGGTTGAACATGCCTTCTATGTCGCAGGTGAAGGCGTGCCTCCCATTCCTAAATCTCAACAAAACCTCAATCCCCGAGTTGTAGATATTGGGGCCCTCCAGCAGATAGTCATTTAGGCTCTTGCCATTGGTTTTAACCGATGCGTCAACCACCATCCGCAGTTTACCCTTCTTTGGATCTAAAGCCACATGAAGTGGCAGGTAGTAGGTCCTGTCCGTGTTCGGTTCATCGACCGGCAACTCCACGGCCCATCCTTTCTCGACGTACTTCTTTATCGTCTTATGGATGTACTCATCCTTCTCGGGGCTCCGTTTCAGCGTTTGCTTCAGTTTGCGAAGCCTCGTGAGTACCATCCCCTTGTTCTCTAGTAGCAGTAGTTTTGGCTGTTTCCACACCATGCCTATGGTGCACCGCCCCTCATCGCATCTCATTGACTCCTTCACACTCTGTACTGCTTGTTTATCCTCTACCGAGGTTCCGACCCCGGTCTTCTTTAGTCCCTCAAAATCCTGTCTCAACAGTCTCTTCAGCTGCTCCTCCACTCCTTCATCTTCCATCTCCCTCATAGTTCCCGCGAACATGCACCCCGATGTCTCCAACATCCTAAATGGAATTTTGGTTTTAATTGGGCCGCTTAGCGTCCACCCGAATGGTGTGAGGATTGCCATCGGATCACGCTGCCTGTCTTCCCCGAAGATCGTTTGTATTCTTTCGTGGGCCGTCGGGCAGTCCATTCCCACTATGAAGGATACCTTCCTGATGTCCACCTCTGGTATCGAGAAATCGATGTCGTCCAGGAATCTGTATTGCTCGACCTCAATGTTGGTTGGTTGCCTGGCGTTTATGTTGATTGATTCTATCACCTGGATGGGGTCGATGGTCGCCCCATAGTCACATCCCGGTGCTATCGCTGATATCTCGCACCTTCCCAACCTCATCTCCAGGACCTCATCTTTGCTGGAGATGGTTGTTACCGCCATCCTACTTGGCCTCGTCTTTAACCCTATCTCCTCGGCCACTCAATTCTCCACCAATGTGAAGGCTACTCTGCTGTCGACCAGCATCAACGTAGTAACTGATCGACTGCCTTCTCCTATCACCCTCACTGGCACTACCCCGAGTAGTACCGTTCCCCTTTTCTTCGCCCCTAGGGTGCTTGTCGCCATCGTCTGCCCTTTAATGCCCTTAATTGGTGTTTCTTTGCATTGATCAGCTATGAGTCCACCCGCCACACATCGATGACAGATTCTACTCTTCCTTGTGTATTCTACCTGATCTTGTTTGGGCAACGCTTGCCAGTTCATGGTCTGATGAAGTGCATTCGAATGCAATTGGCATTTGTTGTTTGGATTATAGCCGTCCCTATATAGTGCGCTGCGTATCGCACTCACGTTCGTACCTAGTTCCCTACTGTTCTTATTATTTGGGTTTGGCCTACTGGGCGTGTTGGGGTTATATTTGTTTGTGTTGTTATTTTGCCCCTGTCCACTCCATGGTGTGGCCCTACCCCCGTCTATATGTGGACTAGCAGTCCCCTGCGTCGCCGCGTATGGCAGCGATTATCTAAGTTTTGGTAATGCATTTGCCGTGTTGTGTTCCGGTTTTGGCCTGTTATATTCGGTCTTTGGCGCCCTCCCCAGACTATCCTCGCTATAGACTGGGTCCGTGATCAACTCCGCTTCATAATTGAGGAAGTTCGACATTTCCTCTAGGCCCGGTTCCACACCTTTCTTCTCCCGGGTGGAGATCTCTCGGGAGATATTTCTCCATTTGTTGCGCAGCCATATCGGCAGTGCCTGCGCTATCGTGGTGATATTATTAGATGCATTTAGTTCGTATGGCGCATCTAGCGTTTTCAGCACGATTAATGCCTTCTCGACCTTGTTCGCGAAGGTCTTTATGCTAACAGGGTTATCCTGTAGGCCACCCGATGTTATCCCCCTTAAGGTCTGCCGGATGATCTTGGCAGGGTGTCCGTATTCCCTGTCTAGGGCCCGCCATGCAGTCGTGAAGCCACCCTCGATGCCCTGATACTGCCTCACGATGTCGTACACTGGGCCTCCTGTGTATACCTGTAGATATTTTAGGCACTCCGCCTGCGTCAGGTTCTTAGTTAATATCTCGTTGCTGTACATGCGCCGGAATTGCAGGTATTCTTCCGGCCTGCTTCCGTCGAATTTAAATGGCTCTACAGGTGGTAGCTCGATTCTGGTCTTGAGCGCATCGATAAGTGTTGCTATTCCCATTGCCTGTGCTTCCAATGGGTTCGAAGGATGCTGTACAGATTCTCCCGTTGGGTGCGGTCCGCCCGTCCGGCCTGTTGACTTTCTTTGTATCAGATATACCATTGGGTGTAACGCCCCCCTCCCATATCTCTGTGTCGCGCAAGATCTGTTCTCGTCCAGGGGGTTCGATGTTCTTATTCCTGCTTGAGTATATTATTCATATTGTAATGGGGGAATGTCACCCTGTCCCCCTCCCACCGGTGTTATGTTTGGTACTGGGGTTGATGTTAATATATTGGGGCCCATACACCTATCCGCAATAACTCTCCCCTCCCCTGGATATATGTTATGTCCCTGCATATTATAGTCATACTGCTATGCTGGTACCGGTATAGGCCTATCCACTTCTTGCCTACCTACCGGTATATATGCCACAACTTCCGGATCTAATCCCGTCGTTCGCGCTACCCTATCGCCTACACTATCTTTCCCAGCATGGCCTATAGTATGTGCAGTAAGCCCTACAGTATGTCCTGCAGTCTGCATGTGTCCTTCCGGACCGAAGTTTAACCTTCTCGAATAATCCAAGAAGTCCTCCCCGCGACTACCGTACTCTCGATCGGCAGCTATATCCCGTTGGGAAGTTTCTCTTCGATCCCCTCTCCTGTTCTCGTCCTTATAACGGTACATTCTGTACCCTTCTCCCGGCGTATGATATATCTCGCCAGGCTGCGTCTCTCCGGGGCGACGGCAATCTCCCGGAGTTCGACCCAACTGACTCTCCAACTCCATCTCTACTACCGACGGCTCGCTATCCATCCTCTCTCTCCAGTCGCTCGTAGCAACGCTTCTTCTATTCTCTTCTCTTCTTCTCTCTTCAGTGTAGCGTCCCCACTCATGAGATCTCTCGTCGACCTCACGGTTAAACTCCACTGTTCTTCTTCCTTCTTCTGACTGGGCTCGACGTCTTGTTGCTCGCCCGCTCACGACGCCAACCTCTCTCTCTCTCTGGCTGGTTGGACGCTACTGGGGATATTCGTAATCCCCCTACTATTCTCCATCACCGGGTGCTGCGGTTCACCTAACTCGCCCCGCGCATTATCCGCCAACGCTCGTGGGACATTCTCTGCCCCCCCCCCCCCCCCCTCTCGCCACTAATCTCCCGTGGTGGGGCGCCCGTAGCCCCCCCCCCCCCACTCACCACCTATTACTTCAATATCTCCTACTTCGCTTCTACGCCCCTCTCTAGTCAACTCACTATCCCTACTGCGGCTGGGTCTATTCACCCCCGCCTCTCCCTCTACTACTGCGTGGCCTTGCAGGCTCCCGTCGGGTTGACTCACCCCCGCTACTCCCTGCGTACTAACTACGTGGCCTTGCAGGCTCTCGCGGGTCGGACCACCTATGTCTGCTGCGTTTATATTAATAGCACCATTATCAACAACATTATTTTCTAAATTATTTAAATTATTTGAATTATTCTGTTCAGAATTCGGATTGTTATTTAAATTATTTTGTATACTTAAATTAGAATCGGGATTATTTTGTTCGTTTGGATTAAAATTATTATTTATATTATTCTGCGTATTTAAATTTAAATTATTTGAATTACTTTGTATATATGAATTTAGATTATTATTTGAATTATTTTGTGTATTTAAATTAGGGTTATTTGAATTTAAATTATTATAACCGGCAAAATATTATTTCCTGCAATGAAAGTTTGATTAGGGTTGTCTACTATGGTACTATTAATATTAATGCCTTCTAAGGTATTATTATTACCCCCCACGCCCGTACGATTACACCAGTCCTGGGTCTGTCGTCCGGTCCCTGTAAGTGGGGTATTAACAAACGATTCAATCACTTCTGGCTCCTCGTAAATACTGCCCGAGCCAGTCTCACTCTCAGATAATCCCAACTGCGCCAGTTCTAGTCGGCGCTTCTGCTTGGCCTGATATTGCATAAGCCCCCTTAACCGGGCATGCATATCATCCCGCATATGCTTTCCCGCTCTCTCTCTCTCTATCCTCTCGTAAACTCTGGTTCACTAACTCTGTTTCTCTCGCCACCTGCTCTCTATACTCATTCTCTACTCTCGTCTCTCGCTCTTTACGTTCCTCTGCCTCTCTCTTTTCTTGTTCTCTACAGTTCTTCGCCACCCTCTCGGCCCTCTCTCTACACTCCCTCGCCAACTCTCTCTATTTCTCTAACAACGCAGTTCCCTCATCCAACTGCCTCTCTAATTCTTTCTGGTCTAGAGCCACCATGTCTAGTTGACACGCCAGATCTATCTCCAACACCCTTCTTGCTTTCGCGGAGGATGTAGCGGACTTATCGGTCGCGACAGACTCCCTACTAACTGTCCTACTAACTTTCCCCCGCTTTCTGGGGTTCTCGCTAACCGACGAGACCGAATCCTCAGGGTTAACCTCGGGTTCACCCTCGTGTGGATCCGCCCAACCCACTAATTTAATTCCCCTGGCATCCACTAAATACGGCCCTACGTATACTATTTCAGGCTCCATAACCCCGGATCGCCACAGTTCGAATAGTTCAGTGGCGACCCCCCTCGCTCTCTCACTCGCCAGTACTACCTGCCCAAAACGAACTAGATACCGAAAATGTTTATTTGACTCACCTAGCCGCTGGTTTACTTGGTTTACTTGTTTACTTTCCTTGGTTTACCTTCTCTCCCTCTCTGGCCTCCTTTAGCAGTTTCTTCGTGGCGTTGTAGGCCCGTCGTAGCCGATCGCTGGTCCCGACGTCCACTTCGCTGACATCTCCTCCTCCTCTCCTGGTTCGGCGTCGTACCGGCGGCCCCACCGTCGCCGTTCCGGTGGGCCGTCCGTCGCCCTCGGCCTGTGGCTGGCCGGTGACTTCAGTACTCCTACCGCCGTCGTGCGTCGACTCTTCCCTCTCTCGTGGTTGACGGCCGCCCTCGGCTTGGGGCACCGGATCGTCCCTCATCGGCGAATCCGGCATCGCAGGTCAATACCGTCGCGTCGCGGCCTCGCGGATCATTTGGTTGGTGTCGTCCGGGGCCCGTGGCGGTGTCCTCTCTCCCTCTGGATCTCGGGGCTCTCTATCACGCATCTTTATAACTCTAACGTTCTTGGCAGTCACAGTTTAGCGGGTATAGTCTTACTGTGACGGGATCAAGGGATCCCGACCAGGTTAAGTTTGTACGCGTCACAGCGGGCTGATGGCAAGGTGGAGAAAATTTTGATGTTCCTTCGTTCATATAATACAACTGCTAATGATAGCACAGTATGAGATAACAATAATAGTGAATAATAAATCAGTATGTAACAGCACCGCGATGACGGTAAGACTATAATGCCGGTCTACACTGAAACTGACAGATTGGATAACTGAATAGTAAATCAGTATGTATGAGATAATATACGACACACCAATATTACTTCACTGCTACATTACTTTGGCCTCCTACCTAGTGGATGCTCTCCCTCGCCCCTATTGGCTAATAACCTACTTCACGCCTTTCCACTCTCTGGGAGTGTTTCCCCCCTGTCGCTAGCCCCTGCTAGCTGTCTCCCCTTCCGAGGTGGTTTGACCTCTAATCTCCCTTTGTGTGGCTTTGGGATTTGTACTGTCCCCGATGTTGGTCGTGATACGAGATTAATTATTGCTAATCTCGTATGTCCAACATATTGCTGAAAATGCCACTATCCCATAAATGCAAAAATTTGACAGAATTGAAAACTTTTCAATAGCCTTCTTTCTGGTTGTGGCCAAAATGGCAGTGTCATCCATAAATAGGAGACTATGTAACCATTCTAGAAATCCGTCATTTTCGCAGTTTTTTTAGATTCCTGACTAGCTCATTTAGATAAATAATGAACAATATACCGGAATTTTTTTTTTTTTTTTTTTTTTTTTTTAAATGGCAGTGTCATCCATAAATAGGAGACTATGTAACCATTCTAGAAATCCGTCATTTTCGCAGTTTTTTTAGATTCCTGACTAGCTCATTTAGATAAATAATGAACAATATACCGGATGAGACAAGGCCCTGTCGCAGACCTATAACTGCAATAATTATTACCATACCCAACACACTCTTAGTGGAAGTGTACATAATTGCTATATCAGCTTACATAACAGCACCACATCCAATACGCTTAAGTAGAGCAATAAGTATATCCCTTGGTACTCTGTCGTACGCCTTAGAGAAATCAATGAAAATTATATATAATTTCACTTTCTTAGAAATAGCATAGTTCATTAAGAACTAAGGTAATTAATAACTCCATACACCCACGTCCTTTTTGGTTCCCCGCTTGCTCTCTAAATGGTTTGAACCATCTAGAAAGCCGATTACTAAGCATTCCATCATATACCTTACACAGACTATCCGCTACAATTATCCCTCTATAGTTATCACATAGCAACCTGTTACCACGCTCTAAATATAACAAATAACTTTGCATAACACCAGTTAACCGAATATAAACCAGATATAAATATCTTATTGAAAATAACACAAATAAACATTAACCATTCAATTGGCAATAATTTGAGGAAGGCAGGGCAGGGCCTACCGCATCTGGACCAGCTGCCTTGTTCGGTTTTAGCCCATAGATGCCATCTGTAACCTCGTCTAAAGTTATTGGATCATCAAGCTGTGGTATGTATATATTATTAGTTGTGGAATATGTCACAGAATTTTGGATTTCGCCTGCGACAGTTGCTTCTTGGGTTGTGCCTTCCAACGGAGTTTCAAAATGAGCCTTGAATTCCTCATTTTATGGGGTATTAAGATTTGCTACATTATTATCGAGTGTACCTTTCCAGTTGATTTTTTTCATATAGATTTAGAGTCGTTAGATTGTATCATATTCTTCCACTTCTGCGTTACATTGATATTATTCGTATTATAGGCAGGGCACTGTGCTACAGTTTATATTGTGTTTCTTCGCAAAAGTTGCTGTGTGGTTTATTGTTTCAATAAGCTTACCAATGAGACTATCTGTATTATCTGATGTAATAGCAGGTGGGAGTTGCACTTCTAGTAACCGTTTCATATCATTAGCGTTTATGTTGCTAAATTTAAGACTCTTATTCGTTTTTGCTGGTTCTGTCAAAACAGCATGGTCCAATAACACGCTAGCTTGCTTAAGGGTCTCTTCTGTGCGAGGCAATGTTAATGTACTTAGATCAACCATTAAACCAATGAGTGCATGGTTTGAAGGTAATAATAGGCTCTGATTTACTACAAAGTTACAAATAAAAGGAACTATATTGTAGTCGGCCAAACACCAATCCAATTCAGAATTCCATGTATGCTTTTTTCTGAATGTGCACCCGCTATCCATAGAAATAAAATTTAATTTAGAGTTGTTCACTGGGAATATTGTTTACCATTGGCATTTGGGTTGACAATCGAATCTGCACTTGGGTTGCGACCCCATTCTATTGTAATCTTATTTGTGTTTCGTAACCTCGAATCGTGTTCTTCTATCAGCTTTCCAAAACGGCTATTAAAGTCACCCATAATAATATAGTGCTTTTCCTTGCATCCGTTTGGGAGTATGCGAGCACTAATTTGAGAAATCATGCTGGGATCGAAGTACGTAGAGTCTGTAGGAGGTAGATAAAAGGTACCAAAGACAATGTCAGGGAATAACTTAAAGACTATCCATATTTGATCACGCATAGAGGTATCGATTGAAGCTACATAATTTGCCATCCAATGCTTATACAGGACTGCAACTCCACCCCTATCTCCCACGTTAGAGGAGGGCGCAGCAAACTTAAATCCTGGTACAGATAACTGAGACTTTAGTTTCGTTTCAATTAGAAATACTATATCGTAAGTCAAAATTTCCTTAAGTGTGTCCAACTTTTCGAGTTTGTCAGTGACGCCATTGATATTCCATGAACAAATCTGGGTGTTCTGGCGTTTCCCATTTATGGGCGTATTTCTTATGTCAAAAAATTAGGCGACCATGAGTCAATAATAGTACCATCTTTCAATATTTCGCGCTTCTTGGAGTCCAGTATTATTTTGCACCCTTGATTTTCAACCTTATTCTTTTCTTCATATAAAACTTTTCTTAGTCGTCCCCATTCCCAGCAAATGATTGGGTGTAAATCCTTCTTACATAGATTTTTGACCAGATTATTTCAGTGCCTTTTATCGTATGCACTCCAGCTGATTTGAGAACCCTAGATTTCCCTACAATACGAAATCTATCTCGACTATTCCGAAGTGTAATTAGCAAGGGTTTTTTGTCTCAACTACCAATTCTGCGATGTTCGTATTCGACCGGTTCTCCAATCTGGAGGATGTTGAGTAGATTCTCTATGATTTCGTTATCCGTGGGGCTACTGGAAGCGTCTGGTAGACCTGTAACAACGATGTTTGCAGCTCTATCTTTCGATAGAACATGTTCGAGTGCAATTTGTTGGCTGAAAATCGTAGCCTTTTGCACAGCCTGTTCATACTTCATGTTCTTAATCTCGTCACGAAGAAGCGAATTTTCTGCTCGTATGCTTCCAATTTCCAGTTTAAGGCTATCCAGTTGGTTACCCAAATCGACCCTCATCGCCTTCACTTCCACCATTATACTTGTCGTTTCACTGGACTTCGATTCGTCTTTATCTGCTAGTATAATCTTTATAATATCATCTTTGTTGATTCGTTTTAATTCATTTTGGCTTAATCGGCATAGCTCCCTAATAGTGCTTACCGACATCATATAATTATTGTTTCCAGCACAGTATTATAGGGCATATGCCAATGGTACAATATATCAGAAGTGCACTTAGGCTAGGCCTATTTTTAACTACATTATTGATTCGGAGACAAACATACCAACTGACCCTGATGATGAAGATTATCACGTGGACGTTAGCGCTCTCCCCATTGGAGATCTCATCTATGAGTGAGTTTGGTATCCTGCCAACACCATTTATGGCAGATGCGGGGCTTCTGGCCATCAATCAAAGAAATTTGGAGCTAAACATATATCTCTACCAGATTTAGTGTGCAACTGGTGTGGGGATGAACGGTCACACACTTTCTACACCTGCTGGCGTTTCGTAGCTCAATGCATGTAAGGTAACATCAAAGGTCATAGGGCGTCCGAATGTCAACTCAGGGACATTCCCTATGAGCATATGTTGGTAAAGATCACCCGACAGCTATTTGACCATTGGGAGAATTTAGCAGACAAGCATGTGTCGACGCAGCGACGAAGTTTCCCCATAAGAGCGCATTTAGGATTTTGGGCCGTAAACCCTCTCATTATGTCGAAGGAAGGATACATGTCAGTTATGCCTCAATACAACGAACTTTTAGAGGTGCTAGACATATTGCCATTGGATAGCGGCTTCAAGGTCGTGAGGGATTATTTTCTACAGGTTCACCCTGATAATATGAACACTTGGAACTTTC
Source organism: Nemertoderma westbladi (assembly GCA_032718475.1). Classification (NCBI taxonomy): domain Eukaryota; kingdom Metazoa; phylum Xenacoelomorpha; order Nemertodermatida; family Nemertodermatidae; genus Nemertoderma; species Nemertoderma westbladi. The sequence goes on from JAUCBJ010005578.1 coordinate 24,326, forward strand.
AAACCATGGTAAACAAGATTACCGCTGGAGAGTTCAATAAATTGCGAGTCGAACAGCGGAATCGGGGAGCCTGGCATTTGATAGCTTGGGCTTACAGAAGCGCATTTTATCACAAACGCATGACCTCGTGTATTTTGGACGAGGCAGACGTCTTGCGTGAGACTGGCTTCAAGGCCACACTGTTACCCGAAAGGATACGCCACCCTCAAGAAGACCCGCAGTTTCGTATTCTTAGAGCCCAGAAGGCCGGACAGGAGATTGAGAAGGTTGTGAATATCGCTGAAAGGACGACGTGAAAGTCACAGATCTGGATGACTCGGGGCACAGTTTCCCTTCCTAGAGAACCATGTGGGGGGACTGGATTTGCTTTACACGAACCCACGAGGGTTCAGACAATGTCGGAGAGCGAGGTGTCAGCGGACGGAATGGTCCCGCCCCTTAGACTCCCTCCTAGCATTGCGGAAACTCAGTCCGACAAGACCAAACTTATGATTGGGATCGGACGAGGATTTAAAGGATTGATTGCCCGACTGATGTGCGAGATGTCAGTTGTTCCTTTTCCTAGCATTTTAGAACCGCAGGCAGCATGACATCGAAGCCCGAGCCTGGTTCGATCTCGACCATCACCCAGTCGTCTTAGAGGGCGGTGACGAGCTCGTTTGACGAAGGATTAGAGGAGCGAGGTAGAGAAAGGAAGTCTTGCGAGCCTACCGTTGGCGATTAGCGCTCAGGAGAAGATTTCTAGACCAGTAGGACGAACTTTTCAGTTCGTCAGGAGAACACTTTGGAACTTATTTGGAACTATTTTAGCATATTACTTTGACTATTAATCTTAACTAACTTGTAAAATTTGAATTATATTTGTAATATTATATTATGGAAATGTTTGGAATTATTCGCTTTAATTTCTTAGTTTGTTTTATCTTAGATAACCGAAGCCCTTTTTTTATATTTTATGCACTAAATTAGGTAGTAAATTTGTATTTTGTATTTGTATGTATGAATGTTTTGTATTTACGCAGTACCTGCAATATTGAGTTTGCAATAGGTAAGACAGTGATTATTTTTATATTGTAGGCCCCACCCTAGATTAGAGAGATATTTTAGTCAGTTATTTGTGTGTCTCGATTGGTGACAGTCTTACTTACTGTTTTCATGGAGCGGTGTTGGATTATTTCACTGTTAAGTAGCAATCTGCAGTACCACGTAAAAACTTTCTAAATCCGACGTATTTTGACTTGATTTGTAGTAATGTAATATGCCTACTTCCTATTAGTAGATATAAGTACACTGGTGATTCTATTGGCGCAGTGGTCAGATGGGTTAAGGCGTTGGTTACATTCTAGGTAGGTCATGGGTTCGAATCTTGGTCGGGAAATTTACATTTTTGGGCTATTAATTTTCGATTTCATTAAACTAGATAAGCCAATGAGGTGTGTACAACACATGGAATGGTGGGTTGGGCCAATCATAAGGCATTTAATAACCAATTGCTCCAATGTGTGGCCATGGAATGTTGTAGAATGTTCTAGTTAATTCCATGTCCAGGATTTGCTATATAAAGGGCAGTTTACCCTTCAGTTATCACCTAACACGATCACTTGTATTATCATTTGTTTAGATTTATTTGTAAAAGTTAAGTTTGATAAGTCTTTAGCAATTACGTTAATATACTGTAAACTCTTGAACATGTACGTTTTAATGTGTCCACCTTTGGGACAGCCAAACATTTGGGGAATGGCTGCCTAAACCGTTAGGCCCTCAGCAATGCAGGGAAACGATGTCCGCAACACACTAGAGCGCCCACATCAGATTTGCCTACGCGCCCGTTCGAAGCATGCCCTCTTGCCATACAGCGCCCACTTCAGAGGAAGGTAAGACTTTGTTTGACGCCCTTGCCCACAATAAGACCTTAGATCAGGGTAAAGCGTGACGCCGTCCTGGGACGCCGTAAAATTTAAGATTAGATATTTTGGATTCAGACATAGGCAAAAACCCCGGATCAACCTGTATCTCCTACAGGTGTGAACTATTGCTGTTCGTTAGTACGCGCAAGTACACTTTAGGTGCGGATAGCACATGCTCTATAATTTGGTGATTTGCAGTACTGACAGTTCTGTACCGGTTCACATTATAGCCTATATAGTTTGCCCGCCCCTGTCTGAGCCTGAAATATTTGATCAGGCAAGAGGCAGCGTTCTGCTACCGGCACATATTTGGCTTAGGGAGGTTACTAACATCCTACTGCGCCTTGCCACATGCTGATAGGTATTTACTGCTAACCACCGCAGTAAGAAAGTTCTAGAATCAAAGTTGTATACCAGATCAGCTAACCTACAGTAATAATTAACACCTATTCTCTTATCTCACAATCAGAATCTGGTATTAGTGCCGATCACGGGTGTAGTTACTAACACCGTAATTGCCCGATTGAGTTGTGGATAAGGAGGAGAGAGCTTTGACGTCAGTTTGTAAGTATTGATCCTACAGCGTGCAACTAGTTATTCGAGTAGCTAGCGCCTGGTATTGTTTTGACTAAAATCACTAAAACCTATTATAATGGCGATACACCAAAATTGTCTTGTTCGTAACACACACACATGCATCCTAAAACACACACACGCGTCCTAAACCACATTTTGAGACCTACTAGCTACTGATTTACATTAGGTTACTTTTCAGTAGGATTTATTCTATAGTTTCTACTATTTTGTAGTTTTGTAATTTGTGGAGATATTTAGTATTTAGTTTTACGGCAAGAGGTACTTTAGGCATACACCCATACAGGCATACAGGCATACCGTAATTGCCCGGTTGAGTTGTGGATAAGGAGGAGAGAGCTTTGACGTCAGTTTATAAGTATTGAGCCTACAGTGTGTGACTGGTTATTCGAGTAGCTAGCGCCCGGTATTGTTTTGACTAAAATCACTAAAACCTAGTATAACGGCAGGACATTGCTTTCGCCGTGAGGACCAGCCAGTGCATAATCTTGTACTTTGGCAGCCTCATGGAGTGAATAAGCTTGGTGGACAGCCCATGACTTTCTTGAGACGCATCTTAAAGGACACTGGCCTTGAAGATGCGGATGATCTAGCAAACGTCATGGGTGATAGGGAGTTGTGGCGGTGCAATTTTGTCGATAAGCCGGCACAGCATTCTTAAACATGCAGCTGCAATGCAGCATGCCAATCCTAGTAGTAGTAGTAGTAGTATAACAGCGATACACCAAAATTGTTTTATTCGTAACACACACACACGCGTCCTAAAACACACACACGCGTTCTAAAACACATTTTGAGACCTACTAGCTACTGATTTACTTTGGGTTACTTTTCAGTAGGATTTATTCTATAGTTTCTACTATTTTGTAGTTTTCTAATTTGAGGAAATATTTAGTATTTAGTTTTACGGCAAGAGGTGCTTTAAGCATACACCCTTTTTTGACTGTTTTCCTATGGGCAGTATTGTTACGCTAGTCTGTTGATCCACTAGCTCGTATATAAACCATATAAATCACACCGCGGCAAGTTACGGTATTTAGGTCCATTAGCGATGGTTAGGATTCGCTGCACGGGGATTGTTTTCCCGTGAGTTTGGTCTGTCACTGTAGACTGTACATCTGCCTCACCGGTTAGAGGCCGGGTATCCTGTTTTGTCTAGTTCGCCCGGGCATTTGACTTGCCCACATATTAGAATAGACACCAGGCTCCATTCCTCGCCAGTAGTAGTTTGCAAATTTAGTATCTGTTTGTTTAGACACCCTGGACTGGGATTTATTGTCAGATACTGTACGAGCCGGTATACACTACTAGATCCTACAGTAAGGTACATCGTTACTAGGATCCGGTAGGCGGTATACTACTGGACTTTTCAAACAATATTAATAAGCCTACAGTAGAAATTATTTATTCAAACAGAGAACTTTATTTCAGTTAGATTTTAACCCCCCAGAACTATGTTTGAGTTGGTCAGTAGGCCATCAAAGGTCCATTGGTAGTCCATCGGGTCTATACATTGCTTTGCCTAGTGTTACCGTAACCCGAATACTTTTCAGGCTAGTGCTATGATGACCAGCTCCGCAATGCTGTCTGCAGGGTGTCCGTCGGTCAGCGAGAGAATGCAGCAGTGATGCTGCATATCACTCCGTCTGGTCAGTAATGCGTCGACCCATCAGCGTGTAATGCTCACCCCTCGCAATCCCTTTTGGGGTTGGTCCTAAGGCAAGTCAAGCGGCTTAGCTCGGGTGTCGGCTGTCCTTGTCCCTTTTTACCTTGCTCTGCCTAGTGTCACCATAACCCGAATTTTTCAGGCTCGTGCTACGCTGATCGGTGTCCGTCCCTGTCCCTGCCTTTTTGAAACCTAGTATCACCCTAGGTCTAATCGTTTTCAGGCTCGCCCTATGCTAACCAGCACCACTCAGGCATTTGTCCCTTTGCACTAGGCTAGGCCCAGGCCTTATTGGCATCCAGGAATTCTACCTGGTGCCAGATTGTTCTTGTATTCTGGGAAACCGGGCCCCTTTAAAAGAGGGTGAGTGGCGATTCTATGTTTAGTCATCATAAAAAACTGCCGTAACTTAATTAATTTTAACTTTCTATCCTTCCAGGTTTTTGCGCACGGTGCCCGGGACTTTTTGGATTATTAATTTATTAGTGTTTATAAATTTCATGCATGCCCAGCACCCTTCAATCTAGCAGGCCTAATATAGTAGTAGTCGTAGTAGTAGGGGTACATAGCTGACAGCCAGCTCTGGTGAGGCCCTGTTCTATAACCTGGTTGGGATGAGACTGCAAGGTTTAGGATCATATGATAAAGTGGTTGCAGTTCAGGTTCCTTTGGGCAACATCTCCATGCTTCCATTGGTTGTTCGAGGCCAAGGCGTGGTCTACTATTATTATTTATAATCCATTTTACCCGAATAACCAAGAATCCATTAAATTATATTATTAAATTTTGTACCGGATTCCAAAAATATTATGTTCTAGAATACCTATCGTATACCTAAATACCTAATAGAATACCTAAGAATTCTAGAATTTTATGTTCTAGAGTTTTCTGTTCTAGAATTTTATTAGAGATAATTAATAATTCCATTACAGTGCGCGGCCGCTGACAACCCTGAACAACACTCATCCTGCGATAGCTTGTTTCCAGAACCCAAACTATGCTGGAAATTACATTCTTCTAGATGACACACTCAATAACCTCCATGAGGCTGGAATTCTTCGCCATGAACAAATCTCATCCTTCATCATAACGCGTGGAACATGGACTCTAGCTGAGTATGTTGTACATTATTATAATATTATTTTAAACCTGCCTGGTTTTAAAACCATTAAAATCAACATTTCAGGAATTTTTTCCAAAAAACTAAGTGGTCGTGTTTAAGGCTAGCTCCACCAACAAAAAGTAAACCTTAAAGTATGTAGTTCAGGCAATCTGTTTTCTAATTCGAGGCCTTCTTCCGGTATAAGGATTCCAAACTAATTATGATCCAGAGAAGGTTGCAATAGACAGACTAAGTGATTACTTGCATGGCGAGAACCAGCACATATGACTTTCTTGAAAAGTTTAGAAATTAAAGATGTTAGAATCTTTTACTTACAAGTGTTTTTATAGTTTTTAGTATTTTACTCGTGTTTTCCTAATTTAGAATTATACATTATTTCCCAGTTAGTATTAAACACCATTCCCTAGATTAGTGTACCGGCAAAGGGCTGATGCAATAGGGCCAGCTGGGAAGAGGATTAACAATCCACCTCGGTGGCCCGAGGCTAACAAAGGGCCTAAGGGAGGTAGATGCATGGAGTGGTAATTAGCCAATGGGAGGCCAGCACATGGCAATGAGTGTATTGACTGGAGGCCAACAAACGTGTAAGCCTAAGCGCAGTATATTTCCCCCTTTACATATATTAATGGTCATGAGTGTATTCTAACCAGTTGGCATTTTAATCCAGTATAGTAGAGGTGGAATAGTTTTCCACCGCTAAGCTCTGCTACAGTATTGTCACTACCGGTACTACAGTCAGGCAGGTGATTTAACAGTAACGTTGATCAGAGACAAACTCATTTATTCCACCGGCCAGCTAGTAGCCATTGCGAGAGCATTGGGAACAACCACCAGAGATGATCGGTTGGAATCCTCTACCAACTGGGATCCCGGTACACATAACCAAAATGATTACTACTACTATGATCGGCATGCTGCATTGCAGCTGCATTTTTAAGAATGCTGTGCCGGCTTGTCGACAAAATTGCGCCGCCACATCTCCCTATCACCCATGACATTTGCTAGATCATCCGCATCTTCAAGGCCAGTGTCCTTTAAGATGCGTCTCAAGAAAGTTATGGGCCGTCCACCATGCTTATTCACTCCATGAGGCTGCCAAAGTACAAGATTATGCACTGGCTGGTCCTCACGGCGAAAGCAATGTCCTGCAAAGCGGAGGCGATTTTGTTCTAGTGTCAAGCTTGGGGGAACCAATGAGGCACCTCCAATGTTATATAGTGTCTGGTTGGAGATGTGTGCATTGTACTTGACACAATGAACCCGGCGTAGCATTCTTGTGAATGTGCCATCCAGAGATTTGGTGTCCTCAGCAGTTAGAGCCCAGCATGGACTCCCATAGAGGAGTACTGGAACTACTTCTGCTCTAAATCATCGGACCTTAAGTTTCCGATTAATTATCGGTGACTTCCAAATCCTGGAAAGCCTATTCAAGGATGCCCATGCCTTTCCCTTACGTATTCGAAGGTCCTCACCTGACTTCCAGATCCATGATCCCAGGTAACAGAAGTCGTCCACATGCTCAAGCATACCATCCTTTGAGATTATGCTCATCCGATCAGAGACTTGGTGAGGACTTTCAAAGTTAACTGTCAAAATTTTTCTATCTATGTCAAAATCTTTCTGGAGTTAATATAAAGACCAACACTAGAAGCAGCATGTTCTAATGAGCCGAGGAGCCATTGGGCTCCCTCTAGTGATTCTGAGAGTACTCCTAAGTCATCAGCAAAGTCTAGATCAGTTAGGTACTTGGAAGGATTTCCTCGACTTCTGGAGCCAGTAGGTGGAGTTTTCATCACCCCATCATCAGTATGATGATCTAAGGACATGCGTAGAACATAGTCAACCAGAATTATGAACAAGAATGGTGCAAGTGTCTCCCTGGAGGACACCCAATAACACTTCAAATGGTTCTGTGTTGTTGAACATTGAATGTTGTCGAACCATCGTATACTGATCTGATTGCTGCAATAATATCATCAAGAATCCCATATAATGAAAGTATGCTGAACATGCGTGAGCGAGAGACTGAATCAAAGGCCTTGAAGAAGTCAACAAAGATAACAGCCAGATGCCTGTCTTTCTTTTTTGATAACTCTTCAATTATCAGTCTAAGTGCCAAAATGGGCTCCATGGTCCCATGACCTTTACGGAACCCATTCTAATTTCTACAGAGCAGTCTCTCAATGGGATCCCTGATGCGATTTAATATAATTCTATTGTATAGCTTTGCAGCAATCGAGATCAATGAGATTCCCCGAAAAGAACCACAGAGTGTTAGGTTGCCCTTATTGGGAACTGGCACCAATTTATTTGCTTTCATTTCTTGTGGGACTCTTGTTGTTCGGTACATGTCTACTATGATGGGATAGATAAGCTTTAAACACTCAGGTATTTTAAAGACCTCAGGGGGAACACCATCTACTCCAATGGCACAATTGGTCTTAATGCTCTTTGCAGCAGCCTTCACTTCTGCAAAGGAATAACGCCAATGGGAATATCTGGGAGTACAGACTCAGACACTTTTACTTCTATAAAGTTATCAGGCAATACCCTGTCATTATTGAGGAGCTTTTCAAAGTGGGCCTTCCAACCATTGAGGCGATCGGCTGGTGATTCAGCCTTAACCTTGGTGGTTGGTTGGCTTTTCCGACCAGTAAGCAAGTTGATCGATTTCCATGCCTGGGATGATTGCCTGCTGTCGTCAGTATCATTGATGGCATCAACCTGTTGGTTTATAAGCTCCTGGAGATTAACAGGTACTGCCTATTCAGCGACCTAGATGCAGCCTTAACTGCATTCTTGGCCACTGTATTCTGTTTGAGTCAGGACTCTTACTACGCCTTATAAAGGTCATTTCGACACTTCTGAATTTTGTTGTCAGTCCAGGGGGCCCTTTTCCTGTTTCAAGGGTATAGAGGAACTGTATCTGCAGCTGCTAAACACACACCTATTGCTCAGCTGTAGTGTGAAGCTGGATCTCACACTTGGCTGTTGCAACAGAGAGGACCAGTCATGCCGCGGCAAGGCAGATTTCGTTGTTCTGCTATCACGCAGACTAAGTCTTACCTTGGCTATAATAAGGTGGTGATCACTGGAGAAGGGTCGAAGTGTAAATGCATTACAGTCTTGTATAGAGCTCCTGTATTTCCTATGAAACAGAATTTGGTCTATCTGGGACTTGTGACCACTGGGTCCACTATGAGTCCATAGCTTTCCAGTTCGCTTCTTGAACTGGGTTCCAGCCGAAAACAATCTATTTCCAGAGATAAAATCCTGAAGATGGACAGAATTTCGGTTAACACTATTGCTATAGACCCAGGGCGATGTAGGTGATTGATGCAGACTTGCATTAAAGTCTCCCAGGAATGTTAAGAATGCATGCTGATCCACTCCATCAGTAGCTGCTTATAGATTATGGGAGAAATTTTCCACCTCATCTACAGGGGCAACACTAGTTGGAGAGTAGCACACAATCAGAACCACCTTAGGAAACTTCTTAGCCAGTCTTCCAGAACATGAGAAGTGACAACGGATGATGCGGTTAGAGATTTGGTCTATTTTGTCCAATGCTGCATGTGCAGTTGGATTCATCAATAGACCAATTCCACCATTGCCACTATCATATGCTGAAGCGAGGGCGAGTCGCGAACCGCTCTCCATGTCCTTAATCAGAACCTCATCAGTCTGTCCAGTCTGCATTGGGTGCTCTTGAACACCCACTGCGCTAAGATAAAACTTATCTGCCAAGGCAGTCAGCTCTCCTTGTCGCATTGGGGACCCGAGTGTTAGGGTGTTTACTGAGGCTAGTCTAGTGACTTGCCTCAGATTCACCAATGGCTTTGTTGGTCTGGTGGAACATGAGAGTAGCCTCCAACTCCAGAATCCCTCTCCCCCTCTCAATCTGGCCTCCCTGGAGACCCAGGGTTTGGGCCAGAAAGGTCACCAGGAAAGGGACTCAAAGAATTGTTGGCTGCTCTCTCTCCGGTAGGGGGTAGGACAGGCAGACTGTCAGGAGATTACTGACGCCTGTGAGGCCGATTGTGTCCGGTATTTCCACTGGCCTCTAGTGGCCGGACCTCTCCGCATTACTAATGTAATCCATAGTAGAGGTTGGGGGGTGCTTTTTTGCCGAGTCAGCTCTCGGGGCAAATACCACACCCTGGTTTGCCATTCCAGAGGTTGGGTGTCGCAGTGGAGTCAGATGTGAGGCCCATCACCCCATCACTCTGGCGCACATGACCCACCATTGGCTGAGCAGCTCATCTGCTGGGTCATGCCCTGTACCCTTGCTGACAGGTGCAGGTCGCAATGAAGTGCACTCAGAGTGGACATGAGAACACTCTACTCCTGACCAGCCATTGGTAGATCACCATCTGCCTGGCCAGGCCATATACAATTGCAACCAAGTATATGGGTCCTTAATCCAAGGGCTCCTTATCCCAGAACGAAGGGGATCCTAGTTACAGGACCAGAATTGCCCTAGTAAGAGGGTCTATGCAGCTACAGGTGGCACCTCCTTTATGCTGCATGGAGGTGGCAAGTTTTCCTGATCATTGACCTAGAATACCTGACCTGACCTACTAAGTAACTATGTAACTATGTAATTATGTCATTGTGTTATTTTATGCAGGGGCATTAATCTTAATAATGACCTAGAGACGTTTACAGTGGGTGAATACTCACATGGAAACCTACCTTATCTCAATGACAGAATTTCATCTATAAGTCTTGTTAACAACTTTGATACATTTGTGAGTATGCTATATTAATAAAAAGTATATAGAATTGTACATTTTTGTAAAAATAATAAATAAATATATGTTATATAAATAAATAAATATAATTAAATAAAGTAATAGGAACGCATTTCAAACAACCATGTTCAGCATGATTCAGTATCTTAAATATAGCAAGCAATTAACATAAAAATGTATACGATATTTCGAGACAGTGTGACTATTATTCATGTATTCAAAGTAATATTCTACAACAAATAAATAATTGAAATACTGTATAAAAACGCTACGTAACAATAAAAATATAAAGGTATAATCTTCTTGAAGAAAACCTGTGTAGCCATGTAAATTTGCCGTTGCTTCGTTAATTGAGTTTTATTCCGTATAGCTCTAAAGTCTGCAGTGTGCACTGACCTTCCTCCTTCCTCCGGTCTTTCTCATTTGGATTTTGAGGCATTTTCCCTCGTATGGTATCATTTAATACTATCTATCGGTGTTATGTTATATTTTTTTGTATCGGTGTTATGTCATGATTTTTCCTATAACACTGATAGATAGTTAGAGGATACCTGGGAAAAGACCTCAAAATCCAAATGAGAAAGAGGGGAGGTTACTATCAGTGCACACTGCAGACTTTAGAGCCTACGGAATAAACCCAATTAACGAAGCAACGGCAAATTTACATGGCTACACAGGTTTTCTTCAAGAAGATTAAAACTTGATATTTATATTGTTACCCAGTGTTTTTATACAGTATTTCCATTATTTATTTGTTTAGAAATTTACTTTGAATACATGAATAAGAATCACACTGGGTCGAAATTTTTATTTCGTTTTGATTGAAATAATGATTGGCTAAGAGCATCTCATACAGAGTACAGGTGCCTTGACACAAATTACCCAAAGAAGCTACTTCTACTACTACTACATCGACCGAGATGGATGCTCACTAATTAATGAACTTCCCGGAAATATCTCCTTTCGGCTATATACTCTAAGATTAGGTGTGCTTCCTACAATAAGATATAAGCGATTAGCCTAAAAAACATCAGAGTCAAATACAGACACCCAAGAATGGAAGAGAATTGCTTCATGATTATTTTTTGCATGCAAAGTATTTGGACATCATTTGGAAAAATAATATTAGCGCAAATTGGAAAATTGCTTAAATTGCTTAAACAAAAAAATGGAATTCATCCACTTTGTAATCAAAAACGATTATATACGAGCAAGTAAATTATATTCAAATAATTTGCCAAAAATATTGGATGATGCTATTGGTCGATAATTACCTTTATCATCAATGGGGCTGTTTTTATCCTTTTTAATAATAATTAATAGACATGGTGAGAACTTACATATAATAATAGCTTACTTGGCTAGGAGCTTTTCCACTTTTTTTCAGTATTTTTTATTAATATATTTATTTGTATCACATTTCAGCAATGCGATCATATTACATTGTACTCAGACTCATACTACCAAGGAGATTCTCATAGTTTCTATGTGTCTACCATCCTACTAGGATATCCCCATATACTTCGAAAGGCATCGAGTATTAAGGCAAGTTTTAGCTAGTAATGTAACTTTTGACCAACACACATGACCTGTAATGGTATATTAATAATATAGAGCTGCATCATCAGATATATAAATGTATGTAAATGTATAAATGTATGAAATTAATAAAAAATATAATAATATTGATTATAATAATATTGATGAATTAATGTAGCGTATATGTATGCACGACATGAGATGTAGATTTGATTCAAACGGAAATATACATACATACAACGATATATTCTATATCCCTCTCCTGGTGCATAATATAAATCCCCATTCCGCGTTTCTTCAGGACGACGGCAATCTCCCCAAGTTCAGTTCCCCCAATTTGTCTCCTCTACTTCGATGGACGGTTCAAAGGACCAGATACGGTCGTGTCTGTCCTATCTCGATTCTTTTGGTTGCTCGTGGCAACGTTACCTTTAGTAATCCTCTAA
>JAUCBJ010005579.1:0-52272 GCA_032718475.1 Nemertoderma westbladi
ATTTATACAGTCCCGCTCACCAACAGAGTGCCATCGGATCCGATCGGATCCAACACACTCCGACAGCTTCAAACAAGCACAATGCTAACCTACGGAGATTTAGTACTGTTTGATTCTGTTGGAGAAAATATTTCCAACAAGTTTAGTCTGTTGGAGCCCATCTGAATCTGTCTGAAATCCGTCTGAAAGTGTTTGAAATTTCTGTTGGATGTTGTTGGAAGCTATCTGAAGTTGTTTGAAGTTGTCTGAAGCTGTTTGAAATTGTCTGAAGCTGTTTGAAATTGTCTGAAACTGTTTGAAGTTGTCTGAAGATGTTTGACGCCATCGGAATTTGTTGGAATTTGCCAATGCCTTACAAAAGCGTAGTTCATTAACAAAATGTCAATCACTTTAACTCTCAATTTGAAGTGATTGTGAGGGTGTGCTATTGTCAATTATAAACCGAAACAAAGATTTGTTTCATTTAACAATTTTTATTTACATAATTATGTCGTTAATTATATCAATTAATTAACTAGAATGCATAAACGAATAATAAATTCCTATAATATAAATTCCGATAAATGAATATAATAATACCAACACGTTTTTAATTCCTTTATTTAATTAGAAATGTAAATAATGCTATAAATATATTAGTTTCTTTGACGTAGGGCACTAAATACTGCACATAAACAGATATAAACACAAACAGATTAAGCAAACAGTAAATATAATTACAATGAGTGAAAAAAATATTTTTGGTTAATTTTATTAGTTGTGTTGAAAGAGCATCGAAATGAAAAGGTTTGCACGTAATACTTCTAGCCCAACTATTTTTTCGCGCACCTACCCTATTTGAGTAAATTACATTCACACACTCAAAAGTTATTGCAACTTTAGTCTCTGCAAGGCGAACTTCGAAACGGAACTCCATATCCAATATTGGTTTGTAGTTAAGCGGTTCCCTAGTTACGAAATAAATATTCGAGAACAATAAATTATTTAACATTGAGTAAGGCAGCATTTAGGCAGAATTTAGGAACAAACAAGTACCTATTTAAGAATAAAATTACGTATACATGGGAAAACTTATTTTGAATATTATCACTACCCTTTAGTAATGATGGGTCGAAATTCCCCCCTAGCCCTTCACAAGGGAGGGTGGGCGTAGGGACGCACGGGGCCCAACGCCAACATATCGTGATAGTTTGTCACATTGGAAGGGGAGGGGGGGGGGGGGGGGGGGGGGTGATGAAACGTGGCTGTTAATGTTAAACGTGAATGAATTAATATCATAAAGTAGTATTGAGCATTACGCACAACCATAATAGATTAGATAGAGAATTGGGAATGTGAAGGCCCTTGTTTTCACGTGACTGCCATGCCATATTATGATGTAATATATATCCGCCATCTCTGAACTTGGGAGAAACGAAATTGCGACAACTACAGTATGGAGAATCGGGAAGCCTGGAAGGATCTCATTTCCACTGTCCGAGTTCGCTCGACTTTGTAGTAGTAGTATATCCGCCATTGACGTACTGTTGTTATGTAAAAGGTAGACCTAATCACACCAGATACTAATTAAAATAATGTCTTAATAACTAATTATATTCATTCATACAATAAGCAATGTAGCCAATTAAGGCTGTGATTGACAAATTAACCGCACAATTAATTAATTGACAAAACAAAAATCAAACTAGTAGAGATCATATCCAAACCTGTATAAATATAAATAAACGCAACGATATAACTAACACATGTACGTACACTATATTAACTGTAGAGGGGGATACTGTCCCTCCTGCGAAAAGCAAAATATATTTATCAGTATTTTAATTAATGTAACTTAAAGAAATTGAGCCTTATTCGAAGAAATTCTACATGAGCATTTTGGACCTATACCGCCACTGCTTGGCTCTTTGGAAGTGTATTTCCGCAAAGCTCTATTGTATGGCTCTAGACCAACCCAAAGCAACATTATTATGTGAACACAGAATTCCATTCCCCATTCATTTCAATGGTAGCCAACTTGTCTTTCTTGTATTGGGGGTAGACCACTGGTTAGCTTTCTGCTATTGTGTTATTCAAAGATAGCGGCAGGAATAAAGAGAAATACCGACCTCACTAATGGGCTGTTCCTTCAGGTCAGCTTAAGTTACAGTGTGAATGTTCAAGGGCGCCGCCAGTGGCCAGTCCACTCTGTCGTTATTGTGGCTTTATGAATGGAGTTCCTTTAGTAGTTACAAACGCTTTCATTCTATCTGCGCGCAAGAAGATGGGAGTTGAGTTGGGGTTGCGGTTGAGTGTGGGTGGAGTGATTGACAGGTTGTTGGAAGTTGTCTGATTCTATTTGAAACTGTCTGAATCTGTTTGAAACTGTCGGAATCTGTTTGAAATTGTCTGAATCTGTTTGAAGTTGTTGGACTGTTGGAGTTTGTCTGAAAGTGTTTGAAGCTGTTGGATCCGATCGGTTCAGATCGGATCCGATGGCACTCCGTTGGTGAGCTGGACTGTAATATATATATACCCGTTTTAATGGGTTTTGTCAATGTTTGAAATAAATGTTATTATTTCTGGGGAGTAATCACTACACAAAGCGGTGCGCTTTCAGTGAAGTGTTACTTATAGACACTAAAACAAATATTACTAATTTACCTAAGTTACTTAATACTACAAATTACGTACAATTCGGGTGAGATTACAATCTCTAAATAAATGCAAAAATTTACAAAAAACACAAAATACGAATTTTTAGGGTAATTTTACAAGAAGTCTACAAACCAGCCTAACAAAGGGTTAGAAAACTGGTTATTACAACGGACAGGGTACTGCGGTATTTGAAAATAATACGTAGTAGTAAATACACTGCGTTGTCCAGATAGGAAAATACCACCGCCTGACGACCTATAGCCGTATCGCTATAGGTTCTACGTTATGTATCACGGAGTGTTCCTACCTAGAAGTTAATAGAGCTAATCGAATGTGCCTATCAACCACTTTACAACACAAATATAATGCCTACAATAATTATTTTCGGAAAGCACTGTACACTAAACCCTAAATTAGGTACGAGTACTTGTACAACAGATAATCAGTAATTAAATATACTTGAACAGCTAAAAGAACCACGGCATCTGCTGGAGTGACCGATGCACAAAATCACCAGTCTTTACCTACCGGTACGCCAAGCAGCCCGTGTAGTACCGAGGTTAATTTAACTATAGCGGTATGTATAACAAACACAATTACTGTAGGAACAAACTTGGGGACTTGAATGTTGCGAATAATCGCATAAACTCTGAATAATAAATATTACGCTACGCGTACAAACCACTCAAACAAAAATGCAGACTAAATACTGACAGACTACTATCAAGCCTAAATAAACTACAGGACATGCAGACTCCGAAATAGTTAGGTAGTATGCGTTCTAACCCAGTAGTACGACTTATTCTTTAATTGGGGGTTTACTTTACAGCAATGGCTACCCCAACTTCCCAACCGTTCTTTATCGGACAAGGGCTCTACACACACTGCAATCCGTTCAGACCTAATAACAGACAGACAACTATCCAGCCTACAAATTATCTAAATGATATTATACGCTACCTGTACAGACTACACAAACAAAGTACAGACCAAATGATGGCAGACTACTCTCAAGCCTAAATAAACTACAGGACATGCAGACTCCGAAATAGTTAGGTAGTATGCGTTCTAACCCAGTAGTACGACTTATTCTTTAATTGGGGGTTTACTTTACAGCAATGGCTACCCCAACTTCCCAACCGTTCTTTATCGGACAGGTGACCTACACACACTGCAATCCGTTCAGACTTAACAGCAATCAGACAACAGCTCAGCCTACAACTTGTCTGTACAATATGATCAGGCTTACACGCCTTCTGTTCAATACTGGCCTACAAACAAATAAAACTTGACAGAAATAAGTAAAAATCTCAATAAAAAACCAGGGCTGCAGTCCCTGATTAATTATTAAGGCCTACTGGTATATAATAATCAAAATCGAATAATACTGCTGTAGGTACCGGTCCGGATGATCAGGCAGTCAGGCCTACTGGTTACCAGTCGACCAGTACTTTCGACTTTATTGCTTACTGCAATAAAGAAGCTATATCCTTTAATGTTCGCGCTTTCAGACCTTTGGCAGTTTAACCCGCCAAATTAAGATGTCTTCTAGATATTAAATCAGTTTTTAGTCTATGACAAGTATTTGATTCACTACACTAGTCGAAACCAATCCGTGCGCGACCATTCACCCGCTGGAGATTCCCGGGAGATTGGGTTCGACGGTTTAATTTTATTGCTATGTAAGCCTAATGTATTATTCGACTGACAGTATTATATAATCTCTGACAATATTATTCACCTTCGGGAATATTAACAGTTCCTTTAGGACGTGGCGCTTTATCTATATAAACAGAGTTATGACTTAAACTACTCACAACGATATGGCTTAATTATAATTCACATATATGGCGCATTCTTTAGGAATTGCTTCTTTAACAGACTCACTCATACACAATGCTGCACAATACTGCACACTAATCTGCCAATCTTCACTGATTTTAGTCACATAAAAAAGGAACACAGGCTGACTCATGTAGGGTCTATCAAATAACATTGGATTCACTTCAAACCACTTTAACATAAGTCACAATCGTTATTGGTAACCTTTCTCTCTTACCTTCGGTATATCAAGAATATTGGGTTTCGGGGTTATTTATCGTTATTCCAAATATAATAATTCATCAACCATATTATGAAGAACTGACAGTAAATAGCAGTATAAAACAACAACTGAACACTGATTGTTATGAGTTTGCAATGTTTCAGCAGTCAGTATGTATGATCAGTTAGCAGTGAGATATTTACAGTTAAAGGATATATGTCCTTATAATTAAACCTACTAGTGTAAGACTAAAAACTGAAACACGGAGGTGCCAAAAGCCGGTTCTTAGGCTCTGGGCAAAAACATAACACTGAACTACTGAGTTTCTGTATATACCTCCAACACAGAGACAACAAACGCTCTGATTGGTCAACCTGAACAACGAGAGAACAAAGAAACAAAGAAACGTCGACGTGGCAATATCAGCTGCTAGCCGTCGTCATGGTAGCGACACTGTTTTCAAGAGTATCGAGCTTTTACGTCACAGAATTACGGATTATGTCCTCTAAAGTACAAATACAGAAGAAATAGCTTTTATGTCCGCTAAAACACCAGTACAGCAAGGACACGGCCTTTTTATGCCTGGTAAACCAACTACAGAGTATTTTACGGGAAAATAAGGAAAAATAACCGGACAATTCAGCAAAAGCTTTTACACAAACTGTACAAATAATGATGGAGGATTCGTGTGTGCTTGCAATTCAGGATATTCTGGAGATGGCTTACAATGCTCTGGTAATAATCTAATCTCATAATAATCTAGATCAATTAGTACTAAGCATATAATGTCTTTTATAATTTAGTTTCATGATGGGAAAAGTTAAGAAATATATTCGCATTTATTATATGCTTTAGATTATAATGAATGCCAGAATGGAAGTCATAATTGCAATAGTAATGCAAATTGCACAAATGTTGATGGAGGATTCGAGTGTGCTTGCAATTCAGGATATTCTGGTGATGGCTTACACTGCTCTGGTAATAATCTAATCTCATAATAATCTAGATCAATTAGTACTAAGCATATAATGTCTTTTATAATTTAGTTTCATGATGGGAAAAGTTAAGAAATATATTCGCATTTATTATATGCTTTAGATTTTAATGAATGCCAGAATGGAAGTCATAATTGCAATAGTAATGCAAATTGCACAAATGTTGATGGAGGATTCGAGTGTGCTTGCAATTCAGGATATTCTGGGGATGGCTTATCATGCACTGGTAAGTTAATCTCATATTAATATCCATCAAATACTAAGCCTGTGCAAATGTTGATGGAGGATTCGAGTGTGCTTGCAATTTAGGATATTCTGGGGATGGCTTATCGTGCACTGGTAAGTTAATCTCATAATAATATCCATCAAATACTAAGCCTAAAAAGTATTTTTGTAAATTAGTTTTAATATTGAAAAGTTTACTATTGAATTTGTATATATTATATGCTTTATAGATGTTGATGAATGTCAAACTGGTTCTCATAATTGTCATAGTAAGGCAAACTGTGCCAATGTTGATGGAGGATTTGAGTGTGCTTGTAATTCAGGATATTCT
This sequence comes from Nemertoderma westbladi, assembly GCA_032718475.1. Classification (NCBI taxonomy): domain Eukaryota; kingdom Metazoa; phylum Xenacoelomorpha; order Nemertodermatida; family Nemertodermatidae; genus Nemertoderma; species Nemertoderma westbladi. The sequence goes on from JAUCBJ010005579.1 coordinate 6,233, forward strand.
GGCAATGGTTTATCATGCACTGGTAAGCTAATCTCATAACCTGAATCAATTACTAAGTCTAGAATGTATTTTGCATTTGAGATACAACAATGGAACTGTTAAGAATATAATTGTATTTATTTGCTTTAGATATTGATGAATGTCAGAATGGTACTCATAATTGCCATAGTAGTGCAAACTGTACAAATGTTGAAGGAGCATTCATGTGTACTTGCAATTCAGGATATTCTGGTGATGGCATCTTTTGCACTGGTAAGCCAATCTCATAATAAACCAATTCAAATAGTAAGTATATATTGTTTTTTACAATTAATTGCGTTTCAGCATTGAAATAGTTTGTGGATGGATGTAATTTTGCATTTCTTATATACCTTAGATGATAATGAATGCCAAAATGGAACTCACAATTGTCACAATAATGCTAGCTGCGCAAATAATGATGGTGGATTTACATGCACATGCAAACCAGGTTATTCTGGTAATGGTGTATCATGCACAGGTATGCTAATTCCATAATATTTCAAGTATCAATAATGCGGGATCTAATTAATTTTCCATACATTGTCATAGTTGCACACAGTTATCTACCATGTCAAATATCCATTTATCTGATATTATTCAATAATAATACTAATCCTATAATATATATCGAATGCTAATGTAAATATATTTTTGTTGATCTAGATGATGATGAATGTTATAGTGGTATTCATAATTGCCATAAAAATGCCAGTTGTACAAATGTTGCCGGTGGATTCATTTGCGAATGTAATTCAGGCTTTTCTGGTGATGGTGTATGTTAAAACAGGGGCGATCAGGAGCGCGTTATTACTACTGTACTACTGCTAAACACAAAACCGCTACTCACCGCTGGATGGCGCTAACCTGCCGTCCGCTAATATATTTTACTAATTTTATACGGCTCCTGCAAATCGCTTGTTCCTTTCTCTACCGATCACTTGATAGAGAGCTAACTGTTCGAATCTATATGCCACGCGGGAAAAACCAAAACAATAAACCCGAGACGGCTCCCTAGGCTACTTGAAACGAGTGTGGGAGAGGTTTACACTCAGAGTGTATTCTTATCGCCTAATCTTACTGTTAAAAACACGCAAATAAACGCGTCCTTTCTAATCGCAAATACTGGGGTTCCTTAACGGAATATATGAATGTGAGAATGTTTAAAATAACTCAAAGTGTGACAGAATGTCCTACCGGGACTGGTACTACGGGTCTAAACTTGTCTTCGGCTGGCTTTAGGCCAGCAACCTACTACTGCGTACTGGATACTGCTATCTAGCTTATTGTCCGCTATTTTCAAATAACCGCCCAGCGTGAATATTTTACAGTACTCCAAATAATTACCTTAACTACTCTCCGCTATGCTGCGTACAAATTCTTAATTTTACTAATAAATTACAGTCACAAATATGAAACAGCGTACTAATTACTAAGTGTTCCAGAATGCGCAATTCTAATTTATTACACACCGGGTTACACTAGTAACAGCCTAAATACCGTATTATTTTGGCCTAATCAGTAATTATTTATCGTAAACTAAGAAATATAAATCAATCAAGGGAAAAGGGCGCCTATCTAAGCATTCATAATTTAATCAGGCACACTTTAGCAATACACAAATCAGCGTAACAATCAATAGCCAATACTATGGTGGACCAGAAGGGCCAATTTGTTTTTTTTTAATTTCATAGAATTAAAAAAAAACGAATAAACGAATTAGCCCTTCAAATTCGTTGTTTCGTTTATTTATTTTACATTTCCCAGAATAAAAAATCGAATAAACGAATTTGCCGTTCAAATTCGTCTTATCGTTTTTATTTTTGACAATTCCCTGAATAAAAAAAAACGAATAAACGAATTGAAAAAAATAAACAAAAAACAAAATGTTTGGTAAAAATTTGTTTAATTAGTTTATTTTTTTCTAACCTGGAAAAAAAATAAACCAAAAACCAATTCTTAATAGTCGCTATTTTGATTAGACGTGATATTGGCTCTCTCTGTCTGTCCGGTAGTACAGTATGTCTGATCATGATCAATCAGATATTACACTTGATGAACTTATTATTTATTATTTTAATTTGCGGATTTCTGCGAGGGAAACCCAAGTAATATTATCTCGAACGCATAATATTTCGATATCTGAACGAACGGTGAAACGATACCGTCAAAAACTACAGTTAAAGTCAAGGAATTTCGAGAAGTGATTGGTGACAGTTTTAGTTGCAATAATAATGGAACTCCAGGGTGGTGCGATGAATTGCGGCTACCGAACCATGAAACACATATTGTGGTCAAAGTATTCCATTAATACGCCGCAGAACATGGTCCGCCTAATGCTTAATTATTTAGATCCGGATGGTGTCAATCACAGATTGCGAAAATCGCTGAGACAAAGAGGCCGGTATGGTTCGAATGGTCCGAACGACACGATCCACATTGACGGCTACGATAAACTTAAACCTTACGGTTTCCCCATCCACGCAGCAATTGACGGCTTTTCGAGAAAAGTAGTTTGGCTTAGCGTATTGACCAGCAATAACAATCTTAAAACCGTAACTCAAAATTACTTCGATTTCCTGCAGTTAACTGACAGATTGCCCAGGAAACTGCGTGTTGATGCCGGAACAGAGAATTGTTTAAGAGTTCGGTTACACCAAGAATTAAGAAAACTTATTGACGGCAGCGAGGAAGCAGCCAAATCTGTTATTATAGGAAGTTCCATTTACAACACACGAATAGAACGATTTTGGAGAGATTTGCGACGTAAAATGTCTCAATTCTACATAGACTTATTTAATGAACTGATGAATGATGGTCTGTACAATCCCACAGATAATCTACAAGTACAGGCTGCTAGGTTTTGCTTTTATCAGTTGATGCAAAGTCAATTAGATGATTGTACCCACTATTGGAATACGCATAGAATGCGGAGAAATAGGAAAATCGGATTTGCCGGAGGAATTCCTGACGTGATGTATCTTTCACCACCGTACGGTAAAACGGACCAGTCGTCGCCATTACCACTATCCCGCAACGAACTAGTGTTTATGCAGGCCTTTGTTTGATCTCTACATCAATTTATGGTTTGCAAAATTTAGTTAACACCGCTGTTAAATTTGCCAACTGTCATTCAATGCTTTTCAATGTTAAAAAAACGAAATGTATATATTTTTTGCCGAAATCTCATTCAGGTATTCCGTTATGTAGAATCCGTTTATATGGTGCATATATTCCAATTGTTGATAATTTTAACTATTTAGGACATATTCTTCACTCTACTACTGACGATGATTACGACATAACTAAACAAATGCATTGCTTGTATGCCAGAGCAAATGTTTTAGTTAGGAAGTTCAGTACCGCTCCTTTACCGGTAAAAGTAACTCTTTTTCGGGCATATTGCACCCCTATATATTGTAACAGTCTGTGGAATGCTCATAACTATTCACAGATATGTTACAATAAGATTCGGGTGGCTTACAATAATTGTGCACGTTTTTTGTTTAATATTCCGCGGGTTACCGACGGTGAACCTACAAGTATGTCTCTACAATTCGGAAGGTTAAACCTTCCAATGTTTTGCCATATTCGGTACCGTTCCAAACAAAGTTTATTGCGTAGAATTGTCACAACTTGCAATTCTATTTTACGTGAGATCTCGCGTACTTGTAGTATTAACTCAATATCACGTATTCTTTCTTAGGTATGATTTCAGTGACCTACTTACTCATACTCTGTGCTTGATTGGTTGTGTGCTTGTTTTACTCGTTTTTATGGGCTAAGGCCTGGATTAAAGGTAATAATAATAATAATAATAATAATATGCGGCAGGAACTATGTGTCAAAACGCCTGTGAATGGTTGTAGTGTTGACTATTGAAATTCGTTTATTCGATTTTTTATTCTGGGAAATGTAAAATAAATAAACGAAAAAACGAATTTGAAAGGCCAATTAGATATTCGGTTTTTTTTAATTCTGTGAAATAAAAAAAAAACGAATTGGCCCTTCTGGTCCACCATACAATACTTAACAGTTAGCAGTTCTCAATGTACAGTTTGCAGTGTAGAACACGAAGGACTCTCCCAGATACATATAGGCTTCCTAACTAACCCAATTCCTGCCCCCCTAACACTACAAAATAGAGACAAAATCTGGATCGTCAGCCCCCTAATTACTGTACCGGCGACTAGACTTCCGTCTACACTGCTAGCCTTCCGACCGCAACGGTGACCCCCCGGTGCACCCGCCGCGCCTACCGGTACCTTAGCCCTCCATTAGAATGAATAGCTACCGTAACGGCGCATGTAATCACAAACAGTCTGACAGTCTAAAGAAAATCCCGTGGGATTATCGCCTCTTAAATCACATAGAACCATTAATCAAAAGGGTAGAAATCATAGTTCGGATTGTAATTTGCAGTAACCATCAAGATTGATTAAGAAACACAGCAAGGAATAAAGCAGAAATTACAAATTTGCGAATTATTGCAAGAAACAAACTGTAGAGCAATTATAGATAAAACTGAGAATCAAAAGACAGAAACTGTGGATACAGAATGAGAGATTATGCACAGTCTGAGATGAGATGCACATACCGGAAATACAGCCAATTTATATGTGATTCATTGAGGATGATGCAATAATCCTCTGATTGGTTCCCCAATCCGCGCTACCATTAGACCAACCTGGAAGCAGCTAGGCCAATAAGGAAGCCGGATTGTGAACCTATTCCCCCTCAGAATCACAAATTACCACCATATATGGTAATATTGGCGTTGCTTAATTAGCGGTACTAAAAGCACGGTACATAAGATCTAATTTAGCGCAAATATAATAGAAATTAAAGCAAATATACAGTTAATCCTATTGATACTAATAACAGCAAGCTTACATCAAGGGTTTTATAGGAAACTTGCTACTGTAGAACTATTTATTTATATTTTATTACAAAATTACGTAGGTAGGACTACATACTGTACAAAATGGATAAAATTCACAAATATGGGCATTTTATTTTCCTTATCTAAATATAATTGTGCGTCATTATGGCTTATCTAAATGATTATACTGTATAACGGCTAATATTGGTACACAGCGCCATATATCGTAACACCGCTCCAAGGGAAACAAGCAATGTTTCCCTCCAATTGTAGAAGAATATAGGGCGATGTAAACAAACAAAATAAATTTCATTCAAATAATCTAAATAACTTGGTACTATAATAGTTCTAAATATTTACAAAATATTGCATATATATTGCATAATGAGTTTACATACAAATTAAATTTACAAAATATTATCTCTCTCACTGTTTGATGATTACTAAATACAAATTAAATTTAATAAAATATTGCTTTCTCTTACTACATAATGATTACTAAATACAAATTAAATTTACAAAATATTGTTTTCTAATAAAAAAACCTTGGCTAGTGCAGGTGAAAGGAGTAAGCCAAACCCGCAGGTTTGTCTCCCCAATCACCTCCTTTGCCTCTCTCATAATATAAATTCCAATGAATACGACTAGTGTATACGAGTCCAGTCGAATGTTTCCTAAATGCTACGGTATACATCAGAGCGACGATGATGTATATGTCTAGAGTCTGTTGCTCCGTGATATGATCGCATTATCGACTCGCTCCTGGATTCTTCGGGCTCACTCCCCTCTTTCGCCCCCGCCCCAGATACACCAATCTTCCTCCTGTGGACTCTGTCGACGGCGTCCGTGAGGCGTCACTTCCCGGAACTGGCGATGATGTTCCCTGGGCCCCGACTGACTCTCGGCTGGTACTCCTCCCTCGGCCTCGTCCCATTTGTCGGGTTCCCGTAATCGCCTCCGCCAACTCCTCCTTCTGCAGTTGCACGCGCGCCTTTTCGGACGCACCCTGTGCATTTCGCTGCAGACGCTGAGCATCGATAATAGAATGATAGTGGTTGTCCTTGACTTGATGCTTGTCTAGGACCCCTCCTCCTGGTTCTTGCCGCGAGCTATGAGCTCTGGCGGTTGTCGCTGTGGGCGCTGCGGTTCGTTGCTCCTTTATCCGTTCGGCGGTTAATGGCCCCACCGGTACGTGAGTCAACAGGAACTCGTTGCGGTATTGTATAGCCGCCGGTATTGTACAGTCTCCTCGCACGCGCACCACCTTCCTAGTCTCCAAAAAGGTCTCCAAAATAGACCTTTGGTTATACGGTCACAAATAGCAACAAAGTTCCAAGTGTATTTATTGTCCATATTCAATTGTCTAAAGTATTCTCGAACAACAATTACTCCAGTATTCTGCGGAAGATCTTGAGCAGTTAGTATCAGCTCCTGATATTGCGGTAGTGATTGCAAATCCGGCTCATACGCGACGTGTGATGGATCTACTGCCCAGAATCCGTATCCTGCCTTGAACGGCAACCAACGCATTTGTGCTTGGATGTGGTAATCAGCCACACCCTCCCACTTGTCTAACATCTCCCGGAGTAGGTTGGCGCTATGGTTTTGGAAAGAATCATCACACAGTTGACATTTTGCGCTATGATGTCCCTTTACCCCACAATATCCACATTGAGAAATGAAGACGGTGCACGTATGGAATGAGTGATCTGTCTTGTTACACCAACAGCAGACCTTATGCGCTGCCTCTACTACCGCGTCGCACGACTTTTGACTGTGCCTTATGCTGCTGCACAACTTACATCTACGCGCTTGTGGAAACCAGGCCCTCTCATATATGAGGTCTCCAATCGGCTTCGCACTCCCTTCCTTCCCAATGTCTAAAATGATGTTGTCCTCTCCGGTCAGAGGTTGTCGATCCGGAACAAAGTAAACATCCTCGCCTTTGTCCTCTATCTCCAATATTTCCTCCCATATTCGTTTCGGATATGTCTTCTCCACCGGGAGATCCACTCCGAACACCTCTACTAACATCTCCGGCCAACCCTCTCTAACGGGTCTATCCGCCTCCAAGTGGACGGGAGTACCAAACCCGCGGGTTTGATTCCCGAACCACTTCTCCAAGGCCTCTGGCGTCGGATACTCCATCGACGGTCGGTCTCCCAAATCTACGATGTTCTGTCGATATACTCCTTCGAATATCGCTAATCCTCTCCTAACCATCGACGTGTTCTCTAGCGATTGGTTGAAGAACGGGGGTAAGAAACGCTTCATCACGTCGGATTGGATTCCCCCTTTCGAGCGAACGTATTGATCTCCTCCGTACACCAATGGATGACGCTTCAAAACTCGCGCAATGATATCCGCTAATAAACAAGTTACCGTGTTCGACTCAAGCACCAAATAATATTGCAGCGATGCACGGGGTGGCGCGCAGATGTTCCAATACACTAATGCTTGCCGTTTGAAGTGGGATTTGAACTCCGCTCCCGGTGGCGTGTTATATTCACCATACGCCTCCTCGTATTTCTTTTGCGTCTTTAACTTGAAGTCCCAATTATATAACAAATGCGCTATAAAGCCCATACCAGTCTTGGCAGAGTTGGGATACTCTCTATAAATTCCAATATCCTGTGCCCATAGCAACAATAGCTTGGTGTCGACAAACGGTCTTGGCAATCTGTCCTCCAAATCCGTCATGGCATTGAAGTCGCTCTCCAAATCGCTCTGGACTCCTGATCCCACGTTGACGTAATCCTGGTTGAGAATCACCTCTCTAACTTTCTTGGGTAGCATCCTGGCATCGATACGCTCTGCTCCATGCATACCTCCTCGCCTGCATACCTCCAAAATCTGTTCCCTGGGATCCTTCCCCCGCCGATATTGCGTCGTTATTATGGGCTCCGGTCTCTGTCGGTCCGCCCTCACGCGCATAAATACATGAGTCACACCATCAGCCGCGCGAATTTGAATGCACTTACTAGTTAGGCACTCTTGATGGGACCCTCCCTCGTTGTCGTAAAACATCAAGCACCAATCCTGTAGGGATTCCTCCGTCTTTCTCCACTGATGCTGGATCTCGTCGGATGGGGTCCATATGCGCTCTATAGCCTTGTGGTCATCGTATTGGGTGTAGGAACCCTTTCTCCTCAGCTACGCCTGGTCTACCTCCTCGTCGCCTGGGAATGTAGCCACCGCGACCCATACCTTTATATACCAAATAACTTGCTCTCCTTCCCCGGAGCTCCAATCTTGTCTTGCGTGTCGTAATCTGTTATCTGCATCAGGACATCACGCAAGAACTTCACGCATAAAACTTCCCGTAGACAGTCAACGTTCCAATGATCCGATGACATCACCATCGGCAAGAATCGAATGGCTTCTCGCGACTCCGGGTGATCTACCAATATCGCAGGTTCATTGCCGTCGGAATAATACACTGGTCGGGGTTGAGATACAGCCTGTGGAACAAATGCAGTCACTCTCCTAGTCTCCTCCTGATGTCTATCCGCGGTCTTATTATACTCCGCTACCCGCTCTTCAAATAATTGCTTCGATTTCACCGCTCACTCCTCCTGCCGCAATGCGTCTATATCGTCCTGATGCTCAGGCGTGAGATTTCTCGCTCGGTGAGGCGAAGTAAACATGGTCCAGAGACTCGAGAGCTCCAAACCCGCGGGTTTGGTACCCGAGTCCCGTGCCGCTTCGCACCACGCCTCTAGGTCCTTATAGGCTCGGTATAGCGAAATGGCTGCTGCCATCTCTATCAAAGCGGGTGTCGAACAGGGTTTAATCTCCATATACGGATCTAAAGTCGTAACGGTCGGCGTAATGGGTCTCGGAGGTCGCTATCCACCGAAGTCGATACTGATCATTGGGTTGCTCATCGGGTAACCTCCCTCGTTGTATCTAAGAAACTGGTGAGCTTGACATCGCGTTAATATCGGTTCAGGATGCTGCTCGTTCAGTCGATCGGGAATCGCTACGTCTTGTTTATTCATGCATTCGCCGCATTTGTATAACAACTTGTATACGCTGAAAACCTTTGGCGTCTCCTGATCCTCGCCTCGAGTCTTCCGGTAAAGATGCATTCCGTCGAATTGATCCCGGACTGCAGGTAGAGGTTCGTCATAATGTAAATACATGTTCATATGGTACAGACGGGCGATTTCCTCGTCTGGGTTTGCGCTAATGTCGCATACATCAAGGGCAAAGTCGTAGGGATAACGAGTGCGATACTCCTTCCGTAAAACCTCCATGGGGTCTCCCAACGCTTGCATCCGTTTCCTCCTCAACTCCTTCTCATACGTGGGCTTATACTTCCCGTTTAACTCCATCACCGATCTCCCATGGTAGTAAACGTTCGAATCTTTACACCCGGGTTGGGCGAACGGTAGTTCCGCCTCCTCTCTGGTGGTAAACCCTCTCCTCGGTTGCGCTCTCATTTCCTTTTCCATTATGCTGCGTATATATATATATCCAATTGGTCCGTTACGTAACTAATTACACTGTGGGTAAATCAGTTAGATGATGCCGAAGGACAGACTTCCCGAACCTCCCAGCCGCCTTCCAGCAGTTCAGGTTCGGCTCTCTAGATCCCGTCTCATTCCTAATTACCTTCTAACCTATTCCCATGCATAGCGCAAAAACTTCGGAGATAAACTGGCCGTGAACAACTCACTTTTTGATGCCCAAACTACTCCCATTACTTGTACTAAACTACAGTAGTTAGAAAGGACAATAGTTTCGGCGCTCGACTATACCAAACCCACAGGTTTGATAATCGAACACCTCACTCCACTGCAAACTACTGAGTGGGGGTCTGTGTATGCTTCTGGTGCTACTAACCTTTAGCACCTTGGTTGTTGTACTGTTGGCACCAATCTGTGGAAGTTACTGAACTCAATTTACACTCCTACATAATATAGCCGTCAGCATGGTTTCTAAATGCTATTTTCCAGGCTTCACGACTTTCAAAATACTGTACATCTATAAACGAATTCTAGAATGCGTCTATATGCAGCGTTTGGGATTGTCTTGGGTTCACTTCTAATTTTTAAAATTTGTAATTTTCCAAATATTTTTGAAAATAAAATTTTGTTTTTGATACCCACCAGACAAATTCTCAACGCAAATCACCACAAACCCGCTCCTATGCATTTCCTAGTATTTGCATACGAGGAATGCATATGAAGTGAATTTGCGTTCCATCACTAATTTTGGTTTGAGGCGGGAGACAAATTATAGTCTCCTGTCTCGATGCGTGTCTCCTCTAAAAACATGGTATCTTGGACCGGTCTGTCCAAGGTGTGTAAACCATTAGTTTTACACTTCTTTTGGTTCAGACACTTGCACCTTATTTTTACAGTGATGGTGCGCACTATATTTTCCACGTCCGGGTGTATGTGCAAGATGACTCCGGTCTCCCAATATTTTCTCTTGACAACTGGTTCGGTTATTAATACGTAGTCTCCTCTTTGGAGGCTCTGAACTGTTTTGTACCACTTAGATCTGGTGGATATTGTGGGAAGATAATATTCCCGCCAATATTCCCAGAATGTGTACGTGACGAATTGAGTTATTTTCCAGCTCTTTCGACTATATAGGTCGGCACTAATGGGTTCTGATGCCGGCACAAGAAACGCTGGACTCTGCATTAGCAAATGATTCGGCGTTAATGCAACACCGTCCAGCAACATAGCTATCGGCCTCGAGTTCAATGTATGCTCGATTTCGATGAAAGCTGTTACCAGCTCGTCGTCGGTAAGTTGTTTGTTTACAGGCAATGTTTTAGCAATGGCCTGCTTTATGGAGCGAACCAAACGCTCCCAACTTCCTCCGCTCCAGGGACTTTCTGGAGTGTTAAATTTCCACTCCACTCTTTGCGGCAATAGTGCTGCAGAGATTTCTCTATACTGCGCTGCCCTATGAGCCACGTTCAACTCGCTATTCCCCCCGACAAAGTTTGTACCCTTATCGGAGTAGAACGCCTTTACTAGTCCTCTCCTGGCCATAAATTTCTTTAAGGCCAGGAGCAGAGATTTGGTCGACATGTCTGCCACACGCTCTATATGTATGGCTCTACTAGCCATGCATATCAGTTGCAGGCCCCATCGTTTGTGGGTCAGCCGTACACTCTTTGCCTCAATCGGACCAAAGCAGTCCACCCCTGTATTTGTAAAGGGTGGGTCATATGCCTGCACTCTCGCTTCTGGGAGTTCAGCCATCTCCTGTTCCAATACTTTGGCGTTCACCCTCTTGCAAACCAGACAGGCGTCGTACATAGTACCTACTGCCCTGCTTGGCTGCAATAGAATGAATCGCTGTCTCGCTGCCGACAAACAGTGTAACCTTCCCGCGTGATGCAACCTCTTATGTATTTCCCATAGAATCGCTCTTTGCAATTCTATTGGGTGACTAGGGATTATCACTGGGAACCGAAACTGTGAGTTTATGTCGACAGTCTGGATTCTCGATCTATGACAAATTAAACCCTTATGGATTAATGGGCTCCATTTTCTAAGGGGTTTATAGAGAACTGGTCGTTGAGCCGATAATAGATAGAATTCTTTCGGGAAGGCACACATTTGATAATGCTTCAAATGCTTTAATTCTGCTTGATTAATCTTATCCTCTGTCAGAGGATGTTTCAATTTCTGAATTTGCTCACTATTAGTGCTCGTTTGTTCTCCTAAATGTTCCGAATGTTTTAAACAAAGGTACGAAACGTATCGGCTTAACCACGCAGTTCTTTCACAAATTGTCAGCCAAGAGGCAGACGAATTTAGTAATTTGTCATAAATACTACATGGCTCTAATGCCAGCGACGGTTGCCCGCTAGCTAATGGAAGTTTTGAATCCAAACCCGCAGGTTTGGAAACCAAAGGCTCCATCTTGTCGGTCATTTTCTGTCCGTCACTTACCAATTGTGGCCCTTGTATAGTCTGTAAGGGTGGTTTTATGTCATAACTTACCCTTCTGGACCTTGTAGTCACGTAAGTCTCTAGGTCTGACAGGTGTCCAGGCAGCTCCAATGACTCTTCAGGCTGCTCCAATGACTCTTCAGGCCGCTCCAATGGCTTGAGTTTGGCTTTCGACTTGGAGACTTTCTCCACTTCACATTGGATTGGTCAAAATCTTCAGTCGCTCTGGCCAATGTTCCTGTGTCCTCGTTAGAAAATCAGGCCCATGCAACCAAAACTCCTGGGACTCCTCCTGACAGAATTCCGCCGGCATAGCACCTCTCGAAGTTATGTCGGCCGGGTTCAACACTCCTGGACAATGTCTCCATTGTTCCTTCGTCGAGAAGTAGACAATCTGAGCGCGTCTGTTGGCCACAAATGTATTTAGTGCAATATTGTCGGCTGCAATGTACACTAACACTAAGGATGCGTCCGTCCAATAGAATAAGGTCAATGTCGTGTCTAACTCCTCTATTATCTGCTTACTTACCTCAACTGAGACTACTGCCGCCTGCAACTCTGCACGAGGGACAGTCATGTATTTGACCGGCATTGTCTTTGATCTAGAAGTCACAAAGGCCGTCTCAAACTTGTCCTGACTTACCTCTCGGTGAAGGTAGGCTACCATGCCAAAGCCGGTGTCACTTGCGTCACTGAATAAGTGCAGTTCTAAATCAGCTGGAAATACCATCTGATTTGGAAAATAGGAGCGGGGTACATCTATATTTTTCAATAGATGTAACTCGGCTTCCCACTCTCTCCACTGCTTTGCATGTATAGGGGATATTGGCTCATCCCACTCTAGGTCGGACAACCAAATTTTCCTCATACATACTCGTGCCTGTAATATTACCGGGCTGATAAAGTTTATCGGGTCGAATAGTCTACTCATTGTGGATAAGCAGATTCTCTTAGTCAAAACTTGGTCTGGACTACTGGGCTCAAACCTGACTCTCACCTGGAACTTATCTGTGTTCGGATTCCAAGCGAGTCCCAGTACTCGCGCCATGGGGGTCGGTTCTACACCCAATTCAATGTCTCTGCTTCCGCAATCTTTCACCGGGAACGACTCTAATAGGGCCTCCGGGTTGGTAGTGAACTTGGTCAGTGGGAAACCTCCTATAGCCAAGCACTCCTGTAGGCCCTGAGCCACTTCTATGGCTTGTTCCGCTGTGTCCTTGGACACCAATCCGTCAACCATATAGAAGTTTCTCATGATGGACTCAATAACGTCTACTGGGTACTTACCAATCTGGGCTGTCGCCGTTTTCTTTAGAACAAACAGCGTGCCGTTGGGACTATCGCGGGCACCGATTATCCTGACATACATCTGGTATGTAACCACTGGGCCGGATAGGTCTTCATTCTCATACCAGAGAAATCTGAGACTATCCTGGTCCGCCTTGCAGGCTCTTACCTGGTGAAACATCGCCTTGATGTCGCAAGTAAACGCGAATCGCCGCTGTCTAAAGCGTAATAGTATCCCTATCAAGTAGTTATTTAAGTTGGGACCATCCATCAACTCTGAGTTCAGGGACATACCTCTATAGACTGCTGCGCAGTCATTGACTACTCGGACTTTGTCTGGTTTGTCAGGGTGAGTCACATAGTGGTGTGGAAGGTAATAAGTCTGGTCCGTCACTAAGTCCGGGTCCTCTACCTTCCCAGAAAATCCCTTGGCAAAATAGTTGTTTATCTGGGCGCAATACTTCTCCCTAACGTCTGGATTCTTTAACAACCGAGCCGTTACTCTGTTCATTCTTTTCAAGGCTAAGTTGTAGTTGTTCTCCAACTTAGGTGGTTGTTGACGCCACAACATTCAAACTTCAAAATGTCCTGTCGGTAGCAGATGTATGGTATCTTCCATCATCTCCAGCGACCGTTTCTCATCAGTGGACATGGTTAGGTCATATCCACCTGGTTCCATTGCGTCCCTATCCAGCCATTCGACGGTTCTATCTCCTGTCTCGAGGTCCTGGCGTATCAATTCCTTCTGCAACTCCTCCTCACTGTATTGGAAAATGTCAAGGTCTCGATATTTAGCCACCTGACCCTCCACTATGTCGGTATAAGTCAAAACGTTACTCAAATAGGTGGCGTGGGCCGCTGAACCAGACCCACGGGTCTGATAACAGTAGTCCTCGGGTTCACTATCTGTCCGGTCGTTGTAGAGTGGTTCCGACAATCTAACATTATCGGGAATCAACTCCTCGTCCGACTCGCTAACGTCACTACAGTGGTTAATACAGGTTCTCCTAAACTCGTCTATGTCTGGCGATTCTACTAACGGTGGTTGAGTTATAGGCTGTAATCCGTCGTGTCTATCCTTTGGCTTGTTGCCACCTGTAAATTCATAAGACATAGGTACTCGTGTATACCAACCTAATATAGTCCTATGGGCGTGTGGTCCATTTACATGCGGCTCAGCTGGTCTCGTTTCCCATATTTGGTGCGCGATCAGCTGTTCTGCACCAATTAACATAGATACATTCCTATAACCTACCTGGTGTCTCGGTATTCTGAGCTTGTCAAAATACTCCTGTGCTATGGGACTCATCGGTGGCACCTTACCTAACTGCCCGTCGAACCCTTTCATAGCTAGACACTTAAATCCGTCTAATGGCAACGCTCTCCGTTCTTGGCGAGTGTGCTGGTCTCTCGGGAGTAGGGAGTCTAGTTCTACCGAAATCTTGTGTCCCTTGAGGTCCCCTACCCCGTGCATGGACTTTAACACTATTTGGATCTCCTCGGCATCCTGGAAGATGGAAACAGCTCTTGCCACTTCCTCGTCGATATACGATAATGTGGACGCAGTGTCAAACATCACATATATTCCTTTCAATCCTTTGTCTCCGGTAAGTTTCACCGGAATCACACTGAATATTTCCGACGTGGCCGATGATAAATACGTCTGTGCGCTGGTCGATGAACTATCTGCGGTGAAACCTTGGCAGGTCACTTCTCTCGCGCTCGCCTCGCCATCCTCGTCCGACGAACCTGGTTGATACCCATTGTCCTGGATGCCGGTGTACGTATTTCTTCTTATTGTTACGGGATCTCTGCTCCCCTTCCTTTGAGGATTTCTCTGTAGGTAACGGTCCATTGGGGTATGGAAATCTGCATGTAGCAACTTGTGATGTAGTCTGCCGCATTCCATGCATCCGTCCTTGCTGTTCGGGCACTGGCGCCGTACATGACCTGGCGCAACACATGCCCAACAGGTGTCCAACGTCCGCACTTGAACTCTTCTCTGTTCCGAAGTTAATTCTTTGAACCGTCTGCAACTGTCTAACTTATGGTCGTCAGATCTTACCTCCTTTAGTAAGCAGAATTGGCAACCTACAAATCCATCCGGCAACTCCTGCTGCTTTGCCTTAGGTCTATCTGACCACTCACCTGACCATACTCGCGAGTCTGATCTAAAGGCAGGGGTACTCGAATTGTATCTGTCTACTGAGTTAAAAGTTATTCCCGTATATAAAAGAGTTAAAAGTATATAAACGGTTATTCCCGTAGATGTCGCTAAGTGTCTTCATAGCTAATTCAAATGCTCTTTCATTGCCGACAAAGTTATCAGCAATGGCTCTAGGTTCTCGATGGAGCATCTGAAGCAGATAGTTGAACTTCTCATTGGGAGTAAAGGTGCTGTTGGTGAGCTGTTCGTCGACATAGGTTTTAAATGTCCTCCAATGCCTATGGTTGCCCATAAACTTTTGGGGTTGTTGAGTCGGCAGTCCTTGCCTAGCGGCAAACTTACCTATGTCTCTAAGGGTTGCATCGTTCCGGGTTAACAAATTATTTACAAATTTTCTGCAGGGTTATTAAGTCTGGTCCTTTCCCGGGGATTTAAACTTTCCTTTCGGTTTTGTGACTTCTGCCGTCTCATTTCTTCCTCTTCATAACTTGAGTCTGTGTCAGCCCTCAGTGCTCGTGTTGGTTTACGTGCCGAAGCCCTGACCCAGGCCTCTTGTATAAATCTTTCCGCCGAATTTTCAAAGTTGGGATTATGGATCGCAGGGACAGGCGTTCTTACCTGAGGTCTATGTGTTATAGTTGCCTCCGATATGCGTACTCGTTGACTAGGTTGGACTTTATCTAACTTAGGCCTGCTAGGATTAGAATTACTTCTTACCTGGGCTGCTTCCTTTAACTGTAGGTTGCTAAGCATGTCCGTTATAGGTTGGATGTGCGGCAATATAGCTTGCGCTAAACTGGCACCTAACTCCTCTCTCGTAATAAATTCCTGGCTAGGGTTTTGCTGTATTGTCGGCTCTATCTGAGTAATCCGCTGTCTCTCATATGATCCCTCTTCCGGTTTAACCCGGAAGTTCTCTGTCGAACTGGGTCGGTGATCCGTCCGCGTATTCCAAACCCGCGGGTTCGGTTCGCCCAATACTCGGCCTCTCGGAGTTTCTTCTCTAAACTCCCCATTGTCTCGATAATTGCTGTATTGCAGTGCGCTGTCCTGATGGCGCGGATCCTGTGCGATGGGTGAAGCAATAATCGCTTTCGTCCTTCTGGGCTCCTCCCCGAGGCGCACCCATGAGGTGGACGCTGTCTCACCACCCCTGGGGCCAGTCTGACTGATGTTATTAGCAGACCGGGCCGGAGGGTGGCCCGATGCTTCCCGGGTTCTGTTTTCGGTCCCCCGATTACACCGGCACAGCCCGTCGAACTTGTAGCCAGATGGGCTGCTACTGTCAACTTACTGTGGCCTGACTGTACATTGAGCCAACTCAGAGAGTCAACCGGCAGGTGGACCAGTCGATAGCAATCGAGCACCAAGGTCGCCCTTGGGCCTAACCGACGGTCTTGTCCCAAGCGGGCTTGCGCTACCCAACATGGAATATTGACACGTTTTCACCTGCCTCGCCGGCAGTATTGAGGGGATACCATTCCACAACAATACTGACTAGCTGGAAAGCTAGAAACAAGTAACCACTTACCAGTCACTGTACACGTGTACTCAACAGATGTTCACAATATCAAGTACACTACGGTAAACACAAAATCGGACACATACCATGCACACACAGAAGACATAATTGGGAAAGACAAAATCGGTGTCAAAATCAGGAGGGACTAGTTATATTGACTATGGACATCGTGAAAAGATAGTCGAGAGTACTTTATTTTACCGTCTGGGTAAAATAACTTTGTGTGCACAAAGTATGCTGGGGCGCAGTAAAGTATGGTCCTACTAATACCAGCGGCGTCTGGACCAACCGGCAAGGTTTCCCACACTCACTCACAGTGGCCATACATACAATCACGTGTACTCACATACCCACAGCAACAGAAAGCTCATCTCAGACCTAAACACACTTCAAAGACCAATCAGCTGAACATGGAGACAATAACATATAGTATCAAAAAAACGGAACAGCTGATGGTCAATGGTACACATCCAAGCCCCAAAGCTAACTGCCACTGCACGCCCACATACAAATCACAGTTCACACCACATGAACCACAACTCACGCCATGCCACCACCCCTACTGTGTACAGGACTGTCAGTACAGCAACAGGCCGACTAGATGGTACCACGGCACCATGTCGATTCATAGTTCGTCAGACACGAGGGCCTTAAGTAACTCCCTTGCACTATTGCACACCAATTTTAACGTGCCCCCAGACCCTCACGAGTCCGCCGCCGCCTGCTGTCGGCACCCCTATAGAGACCTCACCTCTTTAGGTACCAACCGGCGTGCGATATGTAGAGAACCGTTTAGCGATCTGTGTATTCGTAATAGCTGGACCGGGTATAGGAATTCTAGTCGTCGTCGACTCGCGTATAGTCGGAGTCCTCGTCTCCTGTTCGGCCTTCTGCTGTGCGAACAGTTCTCGCAACTCAGTACCTACACTCGCCCCACATTCTTCGATCATTCGCATCCCCTCCTCGGCGATTTAATTCGCCTTCCTGGTCCATTCTTCGCTCTCTAGGTTTAGTCTCGCACTTTCCAACTGCGCCAACTTACGTTGTTCTTCTTCCCTCGCTCGTCTCGCTGCGCTCTCTTCTTCCAATCGCGCCTTCTCTTCGTATAGCGCGCGTCGCTCTTTCTCGATCTCGAGTTCTCGGTCCTTGCGTTCGCGTTCGAGCTGGAGTTCGCGCTCCTTCGCGTTCGAGTTCCTTCCGTTCACATTCGCACTCGAGTTGGAGTTCCTTCTCTTCGCGCTCAAGTTGAAGTTCCTTTTCTTCGCGTTCGCGCTCAAGTTGGAATTCACGTTCTTCCTGTTTGCGTTCGGCTTGCTCACGCTTACTTATGTCTTCCAACTCTCGCAGCTTCGCATCTAACTTACGTGTGCGCTCCCGTTCCCGTTCGGCCTCCTTCCGTGCTTCCGATGCATGCAAAACCTCTGCCTGTTGTTCGTCTAGTCGGCGTCTTCTCTCCTCCGCCGAATTGTGAGAAACAAGGGATCTAGCGCATATAACCTTCCCTCTTGCGTGACTAACCTAAGAATCGCCGCTGTCTCTAGATGCGTCATCGGGTGGAGTTAACTTCCTCTGTTGGATGTTCTCCGTCGTCGGTAGCACCTGACCCGGTACCACCACTCCACTCTGCATCAACCAGCTGGTGACTTCCCTCTGATACTTTTGCTCTTCTTTGTCTTGGGTCTCTTCCCGATCCACAAAGTTCCTCGACTCTGTGTCACTCACCTGAGTCGCTTGCGCTTGTGATGCCCATAGCAACCAGTTCTCCGTCCAAACTCGTCGGAATCGCTCCGATAACACGCGGTGTTCTAACAAAGCCGCTAAAGCCCTGTCGTAAACCCTCGTCGCTACGTCGCTCGACTGAGACTCCACTGCTCTCTTCGCTAGGACTGCAAGCTCCTCCGTCTGCTGGAATAATGCTGAGTTGTATCCCTTTCTAACCTCTACTAACCCTTCCCTTCCGATGTTACCAGAGTCGGCTAGCATCTTTCTTACCTTATCCGCCGTCCGGGTTATATGCCGGCATGTGCGCGAAGTTTCTTTTTTATCGCGGTGTCCAACTCTCTCTCGCTTACCTGACTTACACTCGGTGGGCTTGAAGGATTATTACGGGAACTATGGGTACTCCTTACAGCCGCTGGGGCCACGGCACTTACCATACCCACAGGTCTGGAAACCGGGCTCCGGGGTCTCGCTTTTGCTACACTACCTTCCCTATCACTCACCTGTGGCCGGGCTGCTGTGCAATCCTTCTTTACAGTAGTGGTAGGGGATCCTAATACTATTACTTCACCTGGCTCATCCTCACTGGTTACTGTCTCGTCCTCCTGTTCACTTACGTCAGCGTCACTCGCTGCGTCGTCATAGTTGGCATTGTC
Source organism: Nemertoderma westbladi (assembly GCA_032718475.1). NCBI lineage: Eukaryota > Metazoa > Xenacoelomorpha > Nemertodermatida > Nemertodermatidae > Nemertoderma > Nemertoderma westbladi. Next base: position 25,407 of record JAUCBJ010005579.1, read on the forward strand.
GTCAACAGTTATATTAACGCTATCGTCAGTCGGCGGTCCAGCCGCCGTCTCATAGCTGTCCTCTAGTGCCTCCTTCTCTGAGACACTCATAGTCTAAGTAATATTTTGCCTTCCGGCTAAAATCTCGCAAAATTCGATATATATATAATTTAATCGAAAAAACGGTTAAATTAGTAATTAGTAATAATTAGTTGGTCTCAAAATGTCAAATTAATTCGCAATATAATATTGTGAATTTAATAGGATATAGTTATAGCAAATACCAGTACAATATTTAAACAAAAATATTATTCTATAGCTATTATATAGCATTTAAATACCGGTATGACACAAAATAGTTTCTGAATCTAATTCAAAATATTCAAAAAATGAATTAGTCACCCAAATATTTCTAATTTTATATATAGCTCTAATTGATATAATTTTAATTTCAAATATTATATGTATTCACTAGCGCGTGGCTACACCTTCGGGTTGCGACACTCTCATCTCTCTCTCTAACTTGAGCGATTCAAAAAACCATGGCCAGCTAAACCTAACTATCCTAACTAATAAATTGAGTTCAGCTTCGCAGTTAAACAACCGGTAATTTTTTACTGCTTCCACAAATACAATGGTGCCAACAGAACAACTAACCTTGTTTGCTATGAGATTGCACGTCCGCGTCCAAACTTTCAGGCTCTTCGCTGATTGCAAACCGAACCCGCAAGCCCACACAAACCCCAAACTCAGAAGCTCCGTCTTGCCATGTATCTCCAGATGGTATAAAACAACTAAGCGGTTATCTAACATACTGGTACAAAACCTCTAGATTTTATTATAAAATAACTAATGAACTGCTGTATTTGAGATTAGTAAACGCACTACTGTATATCTCACTGTACGCAGTACAGCAAGTAAAACAGTACACTAACCTAACAGCCTAAGTGAACACACTGTATGTCTTACTGTACGTAGTACTGCAGAACAAAATATCGTTTTCTACTGTTCGCAGTACAGCAAGTCAGCCTAATGTACTACTGTATTGCGACTAGTGAATACACTCTTTACTGTTGCAAGCAACAGCAAATATCACGTGTTCTACTGTTAAAACAGGGGCGATCAGGAGCGCGTTATTACTACTGTACTACTGCTAAACACAAAACCGCTACTCACCGCTGGATGGCGCTAACCTGCCATCCGCTAATATATTTTACTAATTTTATACGGCTCCTGCAAATCGCTTGTTCCTTTCTCTACCGATCACTCGATAGAGAGCTAACTGTTCGAATCTATGAGCCACACGGGAATAACCAAAACAATAAACCCAAGACGGCTCCCTAGGCTACTTAAAACGAGTGTGGGAGAGGTTTACACTCAGAGTGTATTCTTATCGCCTAATCTTACTGTTAAAAACACGCAAATAAACGCGTCCTTTCTAATCGCAAATACTGGGGTTCCCTAACGGAATATATGAATGTGAGAATCTTTAAAATAACTCAAAGTGTGACAGAATGTCCTACCGGGACTGGTACTACGCATCTAAACTTGTCTTCGGCTGGCTTTAGGCCAGCAACCTACTACTGCGTACTGGATACTGCTATCTAGCTTATTGTCCGCTATTTTCAAATAACCGCCCAGCGTGAATAGTTTACAGTACTCCAAATAATTACCTTAACTACTCTCCGCTATGCTGCGTACAAATTCTTAATTTTACTAATTAATTACATGATTACAATTAACTAATTAATATATGAAACAGCGTACGAATTACTAAGTGTTCCAGAATGCGCAATTCTAATTTATTACGCACGAGGTTACACTAGTAACAGCCTAAATACCGTATTATTTTGGCCTAATCAGTAATTATTTATCGTAAACTAAGAAATAGAAATCAATCAAGGGAAAAGGGCGCCTATCTAAGCATTCATAATTTAATCAGGCACACTTTAGCAATACACAAATCAGCGTAACAATCAATAGCCAATACTTAACAGTTAGCAGTTCTCAATGTACAGTTTGCAGTGTAGAACACAAAGGCCTCTCCCAGATACATACAGGCTTCCTAACTAACCTAATTCCTGCCCCCCTAACACTACAAAATAGAGACAAAATCTGGATTGTCAGCCCCCTAATTACTGTACCGGCGACTAGACTTCCGTCTACACTGCTAGCCTTCCGACCGCAACGGTGATCCCCCGCCAGCGTTGCTCGCATTTGAATCCTCTGCACTCCCTTCGTCGCTACCCCTCGGTGCGCCCGCCGCGCCTACCGGTACCTTAGCCCTCCATTAGAATGAATAGCTACCGTAACGGCGCATGCAATCACAAACAGTCTGACAGTCTAAAGAAAATCCCATAATAAACTAATCTCATAATAAACTATATCAATTAGTACTAAGCATTTAATGTATTTTATAATTTAGTTTCATGATGGAAAAGTTAAGAAATATATTCACATTTATTATATGCTTTAGATTTTAATGAATGCCAGAATGGAAGTCATAATTGCAATAGTAATGCAAACTGCACAAATGTTGATGGAGGATTCGAGTGTGCTTGCAATTCAGGATATTCTGGGGATGGCTTATCTTGCGCTGGTAAGATAATCTCATAACCTGAATCAAATACTAAGTCTAGAATGTAATTTGCAATTGAGATATAACAATAGAACTGTTAAGAATATAATTGTATTTACTTGCTTTAGATATTGATGAATGTCAGAATGGTACTCATAATTGCAATAGTAATGCAAACTGTACAAATATTGTTGGATCATTTGTTTGTGCTTGCAATTCAGGATATTCTGGCACTGGCTTATCTTGCACTGGCAAGCTAATCTCATAACCTGAATCAAATACTAAGTCTAGAATGTAATTTGCAATTGAGATATAACAATAGAACTGTTAAGAATATAATTGTATTTACTTGCTTTAGATATTGATGAATGTCAGAATGGTACTCATAATTGCAATAGTAATGCAAACTGTACAAATATTGTTGGATCATTTGTTTGTGCTTGCAATTCAGGATATTCTGGCACTGGCTTATCTTGCACTGGTAAGCTAATCTCATAACCTGAATCAAATACTAAGTCTAGAATGTATTTTACATTTGAGATATAACAATGGAACTGTTAAGAATATAATTGTATTTATTTGCTTTAGATATTGATGAATGTCGGAATGGTAGTCATAATTGCCATAGTAGTGCAAACTGTACAAATGTTGAAGGAGCATTCATGTGTACTTGCAATTCAGGATATTCTGGTGATGGCATCTTTTGCACTGGTAAGCTAATCTCATAATAAACCAATTCAAATAGGAAGTATATATTGTTTTTTACAATTAATTGCGTTTCAGCATTGAAATAGTTTGTGGATGGATGTAATTTTTCATCTCTTATATACCTTAGATGACAATGAATGCCATAATGGAACTCACAATTGTCACAATAATGCTAGCTGCACAAATAATGATGGTGGATTTACATGCACATGCAAACCAGGTTATTCTGGTAATGGTGTATCATGCACAGGTATGCTAATTCCATAATATTTCAAGTTCAATAATGCAGAATATAAATAATTTTCCATAAATTTTCATAGTTGCACACAGTTATCTACCATGTCAAATATCAATTTATCTGATACTATTTAATAATAATACTAAACCTATAATATACATCGAATGCTAATGTAAATATATTTTTGTTGATCTAGATGATGATGAATGTTATAGTGGTATTCATAATTGCCATAAAAATGCTAGTTGTACAAATGTTGCCGGTGGATTCATATGCGAATGTAATTCAGGCTTTTCTGGTGATGGTGTAACTTGTGCTGGTAAGCTAGCCACTTATTTCTAGAAAATCCAATAGCTATTATTAGTAAATTAGCAATTCTGATATCGAAAATGACTCAACCCGAATATGAAATGAGTACTAAATTTCATACCATAGGAAATGTTTCCTTAGATTTCATTATTAATAAATTATTTATACATATATTTTACAGATCATGATGAATGTAGATTAGATACACACAACTGTCATCAAAATGCCAACTGTTCTAATACCTATGGTTGGTTTGTTTGTATCTGCATGTCTGGATATAGTGGGGATGGAATAAATACCTGTTCAGGTAGTACTCTATTATTTTAGAATTTCAGTAATATTTTATATGTTTTAATAATATTATAGATTCAATAAAAATATAAAATAAACAGGACTATGGAGGAACAACTCTATAACAATTGTATCAAAAGAATTACATTTATTATCCTTTGAAATAATTTAAAGTTGTTAATATAATATAGTCCAATTTAATTATAAATATATTTCAGTCTTATTTAAATATGTTTAAAATATTATACTTTATTAACACACAATAAATTATATATTTAAATTTTTTTAATACATTATCTTTTATTACAAATTTTTTTAATACATTATCGTTTATTACAAATTTTAATATCATTATTTTAATATAACAGTTTGTGTAAAAGTAATATTTCATGTAAATATATTATAAAACCCATGATTATTCTAAAATAATTGGTTTAATGTAATATTAATTTGCATTTATAATATGCTTTAGATGTTGATGAATGTCAAACTGGTTCTCATAATTGCGATAGCAATGCAAACTGTACAAATAATGATGGAGGATTCTTGTGTGCTTGCAATTCAGGATATTCTGGTGATGGCTTACAATGCTCTGGTAATAATCTAATCTCATAATAAACTATATCAATTAGTACTAAGCATATAATGTATTTTATAATTTAGTTTCATGATGGGAAAAGTTAAGAAATATATTCACATTTATTATATGCTTTAGATTTTAATGAATGCCAGAATGGAAGTCATAATTGCAATAGTAATGCAAACTGCACAAATGTTGATGGAGGATTCGAGTGTGCTTGCAATTCAGGATATTCTGGGGATGGCTTATCTTGCGCTGGTAAGCTAATCTCATAACCTGAATCAAATACTAAGTCTAGAATGTAATTTGCAATTAAGATATAACAATAGAACTGTTAAGAATATAATTGTATTTATTTGCTTTAGATATTGATGAATGTCAGAATGGTACTCATAATTGCAATAGTAATGCAAACTGTACAAATATTGTTGGATCATTTGTTTGTGCTTGCAATTCAGGATATTCTGGCACTGGCTTATCTTGCACTGGCAAGCTAATCTCATAACCTGAATCAAATACTAAGTCTAGAATGTAATTGGCAATTGAGAAATAACAATAGAACTGTTAAGAATATAATTGTATGTATTTGCTTTAGATATTGATGAATGTCAGAATGGTACTCATAATTGTCATAGTAATGCAAACTGTGCAAATGTTGATGGAGGATTCGAGTGTGATTGCAATTTAGGATATTCTGGGGATGGCTTATCATGCACTGGTAAGTTAATCTCATAATAATATCCATCAATTACTAAGCCTAAAAAGTATTTTTGTAAATTAGTTTTAATATTGAAAAGTTTACTATTAAATTTGTATATATTATATGCTTTATAGATGTTGATGAATGTCAAACTGGTTCTCATAATTGTCATAGTAAAGCAAACTGTGCAAATGTTGATGGAGGATTTGAGTGTGCTTGTAATTCAGGATATTCTGGCACTGGCTTATCTTGCACTGGTAAGCTAATCTCATAACCTGAATCAATTACTAATTCTAGAATGTATTTTACATTTGAGATGCAACAATGGAACTGTTAAGAATATAATTGTATTTATTTGCTTTAGATATTGATGAATGTCAGAATGGTACTCATAATTGCCATAGTAGTGCAAACTGTACAAATAATGATGGAGGATTCTTGTGTGCTTGCAATTCAGGATATTCTGGTGATGGCTTACAATGCTCTGGTAATAATCTAATCTCATAATAAACTATATCAATTAGTACTAAGCATATAATGTATTTTATAATATAGTTTCATGATGGGAAAAGTTAAGAAATATATTCACATTTATTATATGCTTTAGATTTTAATGAATGCCAGAATGGAAGTCATAATTGCAATAGTAATGCAAACTGTACAAATATTGTTGGATCATTTGTTTGTGCTTGCAATTCAGGATATTCTGGCAATGGCTTATCTTGCACTGGCAAGCTAATCTCATAACCTGAATCAATTACTAAGTCTAGAATGTAATTTGCAATTGAGATATAACAATAGAACTGTTAAGAATATAATTGTATTTATTTGCTTTAGATATTGATGAATGTCAGAATGGTACTCATAATTGTCATAGTAATGCAAACTGTGCAAATGTTGATGGAGGATTCGAGTGTGATTGCAATTTAGGATATTCTGGGGATGGCTTATCATGCACTGGTAAGTTAATCTCATAATAATATCCATCAATTACTAAGCCTAAAAAGTATTTTTGTAAATTAGTTTTAATATTGAAAAGTTTACTATTAAATTTGTATATATTATATGCTTTATAGATGTTGATGAATGTCAAACTGGTTCTCATAATTGTCATAGTAAGGCAAACTGTGCAAATGTTGATGGAGGATTTGAGTGTGCTTGTAATTCAGGATATTCTGGCACTGGCTTATCTTGCACTGGTAAGCTAATCTCATAACCTGAATCAATTACTAATTCTAGAATGTATTTTACATTTGAGATGCAACAATGGAACTGTTAAGAATATAATTGTATTTATTTGCTTTAGATATTGATGAATGTCAGAATGGTACTCATAATTGCCATAGTAGTGCAAACTGTACAAATGTTGAAGGAGCATTCATGTGTACTTGCAATTCAGGATATTCTGGTGATGGCATCTTTTGCACTGGTAAGCTAATCTCATAATAAACCAATTCAAATAGGAAGTATATATTGTTTTTTACAATTAATTGCGTTTCAGCATTGAAATAGTTTGTGGATGGGTGTAATTTTTAATTTCTTATATACCTTAGATGATAATGAATGCCATAATGGAACTCACAATTGTCACAATAATGCTAGCTGCACAAATAATGATGGTGGATTTACATGCACATGCAAACCAGGTTATTCTGGTAATGGTGTATCATGCACAGGTATGCTAATTCCATAATATTTCAAGTTCAATAATGCAAAATATAAATAATTTTCCATAAATTTTCATAGTTGCACACAGTTATCTACCATGTCAAATATCAATTTATCTGATACTATTCAATAATAATACTAAACCTATAATATACATCGAATGCTAATGTAAATATATTTTTGTTGATCTAGATGATGATGAATGTTATAGTGGTATTCATAATTGCCATAAAAATGCTAGTTGCACAAATGTTGCCGGTGGATTTATATGCGAATGTAATTCAGGCTTTTCTGGTGATGGTGTAACTTGTGCTGGTAAGCTAGCCACTTATTTCTAGAAAATCCAATAGCTATTATTAGTAAATTAGCAATTCTGATATCGAAAATGACTCAACCCGAAAATGAAATGAGTACTAAATTTCATACCATGGGAATTGTTTCCTTAGATTTCATTATTAATAAATTATTTATACATATATTTTACAGATCATGATGAATGTAGATTAGATACACACAACTGTCATCAAAATGCCAACTGTTCTAATACCTATGGTTGGTTTGTTTGTATCTGCATGTCTGGATATAGTGGGGATGGAATAAATACCTGTTCAGGTAGTACTCTATTATTTTAGAATTTCAGCAATATTTTATATGTTTTAATAATATTATAGATTAGATAAAAATATAAAATAAATAGGACTATGGATGAACAACTCTATAACAATTGAATCAAATTATTTTAATTTATTATCCTTTGAAATACTTTAAAGTTGTTAATATAATATAGTCCAATTTAATTATAAATATATTTCAGTCTTATTTAAATATGTTTAAAATATTATACGTTATTAACACACAATAAATTATATATTTAAATTTTTTTAATACATTATCTTTTATTACAAATTTTTTTAATACATTATCGTTTATTACAAATTTTAATATCATTATTTTAATATAACAGTTTGTGTATAAGTAATATTTCATGTAAATATATTATAAAAACCATGATTATTATAAAATAATTGGTTTAATGTAATATTAATTTGCATTTATAATATGCTTTAGATGTTGATGAATGTCAAACTGGTTCTCATAATTGCGATAGCAATGCAAACTGTACAAATAATGATGGAGGATTCTTGTGTGCTTGCAATTCAGGATATTCTGGTGATGGCTTACAATGCTCTGGTAATAATCTAATCTCATAATAAACTATATCAATTAGTACTAAGCATATAATGTATTTTATAATTTAGTTTCATGATGGGAAAAGTTAAGAAATATATTCACATTTATTATATGCTTTAGATTTTAATGAATGCCAGAATGGAAGTCATAATTGCAATAGTAATGCAAACTGCACAAATGTTGATGGAGGATTCGAGTGTGCTTGCAATTCAGGATATTCTGGGGATGGCTTATCTTGCGCTGGTAAGCTAATCTCATAACCTGAATCAAATACTAAGTCTAGAATGTAATTTGCAATTAAGATATAACAATATAACTGTTAAGAATATAATTGTACTTATTTGCTTTAGATATTGATGAATGTCAGAATGGTACTCATAATTGCAATAGTAATGCAAACTGTACAAATATTGTTGGATCATTTGTTTGTGCTTGCAATTCAGGATATTCTGGCACTGGCTTATCTTGCACTGGCAAGCTAATCTCATAACCTGAATCAAATACTAAGTCTAGAATGTAATTGGCAATTGAGAAATAACAATAGAACTGTTAAGAATATAATTGTATGTATTTGCTTTAGATATTGATGAATGTCAGAATGGTACTCATAATTGTCATAGTAATGCAAACTGTGCAAATGTTGATGGAGGATTCGAGTGTGATTGCAATTTAGGATATTCTGGGGATGGCTTATCATGCACTGGTAAGTTAATCTCATAATAATATCCATCAATTACTAAGCCTAAAAAGTATTTTTGTAAATTAGTTTTAATATTGAAAAGTTTACTATTAAATTTGTATATATTATATGCTTTATAGATGTTGATGAATGTCAAACTGGTTCTCATAATTGTCATAGTAAGGCAAACTGTGCAAATGTTGATGGAGGATTTGAGTGTGCTTGTAATTCAGGATATTCTGGCACTGGCTTATCTTGCACTGGTAAGCTAATCTCATAACCTGAATCAATTACTAATTCTAGAATGTATTTTACATTTGAGATGCAACAATGGAACTGTTAAGAATATAATTGTATTTATTTGCTTTAGATATTGATGAATGTCAGAATGGTACTCATAATTGCCATAGTAGTGCAAACTGTACAAATGTTGAAGGAGCATTCATGTGTACTTGCAATTCAGGATATTCTGGTGATGGCATCTTTTGCACTGGTAAGCTAATCTCATAATAAACCAATTCAAATAGGAAGTATATATTGTTTTTTGCAATTAATTTCGTTTCAGCATTGAAATAGTTTGTGGATGGGTGTAATTTTAAATTTCTTATATACCTTAGATGATAATGAATGCCATAATGGAACTCACAATTGTCACAATAATGCTAGCTGCACAAATAATGATGGTGGATTTACATGCACATGCAAACCAGGTTATTCTGGTAATGGTGTATCATGCACAGGTATGCTAATTCCATAATATTTCAAGTTCAATAATGCAAAATATAAATAATTTTCCATAAATTTTCATAGTTGCACACAGTTATCTACCATGTCAAATATCCATTTATCTGATACTATTCAATAATAATACTAAACCTATAATATACATCGAATGCTAATGTAAATATATTTTTGTTGATCTAGATGATGATGAATGTTATAGTGGTATTCATAATTGCCATAAAAATGCTAGTTGCACAAATGTTGCCGGTGGATTTATATGCGAATGTAATTCAGGCTTTTCTGGTGATGGTGTAACTTGTGCTGGTAAGCTAGCCACTTATTTCTAGAAAATCCAATAGCTATTATTAGTAAATTAGCAATTCTGATATCGAAAATGACTCAACCCGAAAATGAAATGAGTACTAAATTTCATACCATGGGAATTGTTTCCTTAGATTTCATTATTAATAAATTATTTATACATATATTTTACAGATCATGATGAATGTAGATTAGATACACACAACTGTCATCAAAATGCCAACTGTTCTAATACCTATGGTTGGTTTGTTTGTATCTGCATGTCTGGATATAGTGGGGATGGAATAAATACCTGTTCAGGTAGTACTCTATTATTTTAGAATTTCAGCAATATTTTATATGTTTTAATAATATTATAGATTAGATAAAAATATAAAATAAATAGGACTATGGATGAACAACTCTATAACAATTGAATCAAATTATTTTAATTTATTATCCTTTGAAATACTTTAAAGTTGTTAATATAATATAGTCCAATTTAATTATAAATATATTTCAGTCTTATTTAAATATGTTTAAAATATTATACGTTATTAACACACAATAAATTATATATTTAAATTTTTTTAATACATTATCTTTTATTACAAATTTATTTAATACATTATCGTTTATTACAAATTTTAATATCATTATTTTAATATAACAGTTTGTGTAAAAGTAATATTTCATGTAAATATATTATAAAAACCATGATTATTATAAAATAATTGGTTTAATGTAATATTAATTTGCATTTATAATATGCTTTAGATGTTGATGAATGTCAAACTGGTTCTCATAATTGCGATAGCAATGCAAACTGTACAAATAATGATGGAGGATTCTTGTGTGCTTGCAATTCAGGATATTCTGGTGATGGCTTACAATGCTCTGGTAATAATCTAATCTCATAATAAACTATATCAATTAGTTAGTACTAAGCATATAATGTATTTTATAATTTAGTTTCATGATGGGAAAAGTTAAGAAATATATTCACATTTATTATATGCTTTAGATTTTAATGAATGCCAGAATGGAAGTCATAATTGCAATAGTAATGCAAACTGCACAAATGTTGATGGAGGATTCGAGTGTGCTTGCAATTCAGGATATTCTGGGGATGGCTTATCTTGCGCTGGTAAGCTAATCTCATAACCTGAATCAAATACTAAGTCTAGAATGTAATTTGCAATTAAGATATAACAATAGAACTGTTAAGAATATAATTGTACTTATTTGCTTTAGATATTGATGAATGTCAGAATGGTACTCATAATTGCAATAGTAATGCAAACTGTACAAATATTGTTGGATCATTTGTTTGTGCTTGCAATTCAGGATATTCTGGCACTGGCTTATCTTGCACTGGCAAGCTAATCTCATAACCTGAATCAAATACTAAGTCTAGAATGTAATTGGCAATTGAGAAATAACAATAGAACTGTTAAGAATATAATTGTATGTATTTGCTTTAGATATTGATGAATGTCAGAATGGTACTCATAATTGTCATAGTAATGCAAACTGTGCAAATGTTGATGGAGGATTCGAGTGTGATTGCAATTTAGGATATTCTGGGGATGGCTCATCATGCACTGGTAAGTTAATCTCATAATAATATCCATCAATTACTAAGCCTAAAAAGTATTTTTGTAAATTAGTTTTAATATTGAAAAGTTTACTATTAAATTTGTATATATTATATGCTTTATAGATGTTGATGAATGTCAAACTGGTTCTCATAATTGTCATAGTAAAGCAAACTGTGCAAATGTTGATGGAGGATTTGAGTGTGCTTGTAATTCAGGATATTCTGGCACTGGCTTATCTTGCACTGGTAAGCTAATCTCATAACCTGAATCAATTACTAATTCTAGAATGTATTTTACATTTGAGATGCAACAATGGAACTGTTAAGAATATAATTGTATTTATTTGCTTTAGATATTGATGAATGTCAGAATGGTACTCATAATTGCCATAGTAGTGCAAACTGTACAAATGTTGAAGGAGCATTCATGTGTACTTGCAATTCAGGATATTCTGGTGATGGCATCTTTTGCACTGGTAAGCTAATCTCATAATAAACCAATTCAAATAGGAAGTATATATTGTTTTCTACAATTAATTGCGTTTCAGCATTGAAATAGTTTGTGGATGGGTGTAATTTTTAATTTCTTATATACCTTAGATGATAATGAATGCCATAATGGAACTCACAATTGTCACAATAATGCTAGCTGCACAAATAATGATGGTGGATTTACATGCACATGCAAACCAGGTTATTCTGGAAATGGTGTATCATGCACAGGTATGCTAATTCCATAATATTTCAAGTTCAATAATGCAGAATATAAATAATTTTCCATAAATTTTCATAGTTGCACACAGTTATCTACCATGTCAAATATCAATTTATCTGATACTATTCAATAATAATACTAAACCTATAATATACATCGAATGCTAATGTAAATATATTTTTGTTGATCTAGATGATGATGAATGTTATAGTGGTATTCATAATTGCCATAAAAATGCTAGTTGCACAAATGTTGCCGGTGGATTTATATGCGAATGTAATTCAGGCTTTTCTGGTGATGGTGTAACTTGTGCTGGTAAGCTAGCCACTTATTTCTAGAAAATCCAATAGCTATTATTAGTAAATTAGCAATTCTGATATCGAAAATGACTCAACCCGAAAATGAAATGAGTACTAAATTTCATACCATGGGAATTGTTTCCTTAGATTTCATTATTAATAAATTATTTATACATATATTTTACAGATCATGATGAATGTAGATTAGATACACACAATTGTCATGAAAATGCCAACTGTTCTAATACATATGGTTGGTTTGTTTGTATCTGCATGTCTGGATATAGTGGGGATGGAATAAATACCTGTTCAGGTAGTACTCTATTATTTTAGAATTTCAGCAATATTTTATATGTTTTAATAATATTATAGATTAAATAAAAATATAAAATAAACAGGACTTTGCATGAACAACTCTATAACAATTGTATCAAAAGAATTAAATTTATTATCCTTTGAAATACTTTAAAGTTGTTAATATAATATAGTCCAATTTAATTATAAATATATTTCAGTCTTATTTAAATATGTTTAAAATATTATACGTTATTAACACACAATAAATTATATATTTAAATTTTTTTAATACATTATCTTTTATTACAAATTTTTTTAATACATTATCGTTTATTAAAAATTTTAATATCATTATTTTAATATAACAGTTTGTGTAAAAGTAATATTTCATGTAAATATATTATAAAAACCATGATTATTATAAAATAATTGGTTTAATGTAATATTAATTAATTAAAATTTTTTTTGTTAGTGCAGAATTATTTGCCGAGCTATGAGTAACCAAACAAATGGTTTATTGTTTTTTTTTACAGAGAAGGAGGTTGGTGCCTGTACGTGCAACTCACATTGGCCTTTGACTGATGAATTTGGAGGTAAAGATAAACTGGATCACTTGAATGGAGAAATCGGTGGATCCTTGACGTACCGCAGAGGACCTGGTGGGATTCCAAACCAGTCAGCTGACTTCCACGCCGGATACGTTTATATCCCCCACACCACGGAACTCAATTCGGAAACATTCACACTCACAGCATTTGTTAAACTCACAGATGCTGTTATCGGTCCTATATTTGAATATGGCAACACCGCCACGTATGGATCTCATTTTTGGATGTATCCCGCTTTCTCATCTCTGTATTACAACCCAATGAACGGCCTCTCCCCTACTGAAACACTTTCCAATGCGTGCCCCATTGTAGCGTCATGGTACTTAGTGGCACTCGGTGTGAAACAGGATGGTAATCAAGCTTTCATGTACAGTAGACGGCTTGGTAGTAACTCACACGGGTACACGATCGACGAATGGAATCTAGCAAATACGGCGCTTGCTGCAGCAAACTCCAACGATTTACTTATAGGACGACGTCTAGCAGGGGGCAATCTTTTCTACGGGTACATCGCTGACGCCAGATTCTACGACTGCTATCTATCAGTGGATGACTTAAATGACCTTTATGATGATTTGCTTGCAGATGAACAAAAACAATGTTAGTATCCAAATGGTTTGTTTACCTTCATTACAGATAGCAAAAGTATACAATACAGTCAAATGTACTTTAATTTAAAATTTATGATCTTAACGATTATTTAAACCAAGACGGAATCTCACATTTTATTATTATTTGTAATTTACAATAAATTTAATATGATCAAAGTCTTTCTTAAGTAGTATTAGCATTCTAAAATTTCCTAAGACAACAGTGTCGACAGATGTTTGCACTGATATGGTAATCCCTCAAATTCTTATTTGTGATTGGCCTCCTATTTATAGAAATCTTATTATTAGAGTCTAAAATTAATTCTTACAACAATTATACTGTTATTGTTTTTTTTTTTAGCGAAGACTAGTGCATGCGATGCCGGTGGCTATTGGCCCTTGAACAAGACCGCGGGTGGGAGGGATGCTTTAGGAGATCATGATGGCCATATCCAAGGGAGCCTTCGTTATGTTTCTGGTCCTGGTGGTTCGGTAGACCAAGCAGCAGACTTCCACGACGGCTACGTTAAAATCTCCCACGGATCTGAAATGCAAACCGAAAGTTATACACTTCTCGCCTTTGTGAAAAGAACCGACGAAATTTACGGGCCTATATTCGAGTACGGAAGCCCCATTGCAATTGGTACTCATTTATGGCTCTATGCTGCTCCGACAAGTATTTACTTTAATCCCAATAACGGGGCTGTCACCCGACAAATCTACAATGCCGTTGAAACCAACGCGTGGTATATGATTGCTGTTGGTGTTGATCAAAATGACAAGTCGACCTTTCTTTATGTACGACGTGTTGGTCAGGATGAATATACCATGACAGATTATATTACCACATCGACAACAAGAAGTGTCGGCGATACAAACCCGCTTCTCATTGGTCGTCGTGAAGCCGGTGGGAATAAGTTCTATGGGCACATAGCCCAGGCTCGGTACTACAGTTGCTATTTGTCGCTCGGTGAAATAAATGGGGTTTATGATGAACTCATGCTATTGGAGAAGCAAACGGGTAAGTTCAGCTTGTGTTTATAATTTCATTATAAGTTTAAAGTTTTTATGGCTCACTACAATTTATTTATTTGATGTATAGAGCGGTTGTTTTGGGTGGTGATCACGATTATAGAACTCTAATATAACATTCGAAACAATTTTCGATATTTTTGAGTGTGTCCCTTGGGGAACGGAAAAAACAAGTACAGTAGTGCAAATATGATAATGTAAAATCACCACAAAATCAAACTGATTTTATGACTATATGGGTTTTTGGGATGCTAATAATAATAATAATAATATATTTAATAATAATAATTATAATATATTTATATCGCGCCTTTCTATGACCTTTAAACAAGGCGCCAGAAGTAAAAAGTAAAAAAGCACATTTCCTGCTATATACATAATAGAACACGAAGTGGGGCCTTCGCGCAGCACGTGAAATGAGTTAATGCTAAGTATCAACTCGAAAGGATTATAAAAACATAGGAGAAGATTTTCCCGGAAAACGTTAACCCTCTAGCGGGAGACTGGGTAACTGAAGAAGGAAGGATTAGTTTCCCTACAAAGCCACAGCCTATGGTCTATTACATATCTACCAAGTTTCCGATTGACGGATCATAAATAACGAAATGTTGGAAGGTTTTCACTTTCATACATTTAGCCCTCTAGCGGCATATTAAAGAACTACGGATCGATCACCTTCCTCACAAAGACGAGGCATGTGGTCTAGTACATACCGGTACTGTATATTCCAAAATTCAGCTTAAATAGATTAAGATCAAGGAATTCGCAAAGGTTATCACTTTCCTACATTTCGCCCTCTAGCGGCAGACTCGAAAACTCCGGACCGATTACTGTCCACACAAAGACTTAGGATGTCTTCTAGTACATATATGACAAGTTTCAGCGTAATCAGATCATAAACAACTAAATGGAAGAATAATTTCACATTCGGGACATTTCGCCCTCTAGCGGCAGACTGGAGAACTGCAGACAGATTAGCCTCCTTTGAAATTTACAGCTAATGGTCTAGTACATACTTCCCAAGTTTCAGCTTAAACGGATTAAAAGCAAAGAAATGGGTGGCCATTTAATGTTTAGACATGTGGCCCTCTAGCGGGAGACTGGAAAACTTCGGACCGATTACAATCCACACAAAGACTCAGGATGTCATCTAGTACATATATGACAAGTTTCAGCGTAATCAGATCATAAACAACTAAATGGAAGAATAATTTCACATTCGGGACATTTCGCCCTCTAGCGGCAGACTGGAGAACTGCAGACAGATTAGCCTCCTTTGAAATTTACAGCTAATGGTCTAGTACATACTTCCCAAGTTTCAGCTTAAACGGATTAAAAGCAAAGAAATGGGTGGCCATTTAATGTTTAGACATGTGGCCCTCTAGCGGGAGACCATTGCACTGATGGTGTCTGAAAGTCTCTCAAAAATCTCAACTTTTGCTTATATTGATACCTACAAATTTTCAACTTGGCAGCTTTAAATCCGACAAAGTTATTAGCATGTCAAAATCGTAACGACGACGACAACGACGACGACGACAACGACGACGACGACAACGACGACGACGACGACGACGACAACTATTTGCATAAATTGACCCACCCCCTAACAGTGTCAATTCGCTAAGGCTCCGCCAACTTCGTGACTTCGCCAACATTCTGGTGATGGCTTACAATGCTCTGGTAATAATCTAATCTCATAATAAACTATATCAGTTAATACTAAGCACATAATGTATTTTGTAATTTAGTTTCATCATGGGCCAAGTTAAGAATTATAATCGTATTTATTATATGCTTTAGATTTTAATGAATGCCAGAATGGAAGTCATAATTGCCATAGTAATGCAAATTGCACAAATGTTGATGGAGGATTCGTGTGTGCTTGCAATTCAGGATATTCTGGGGATGGCTTATCATGCAGTGGTAAGCTAATCTCATGATAATGTCCATCAAATACTCAGCCTAGAAATAATTTTTGTAAATTAGCTTTAATATTGAAAAGTTTACTATTGAATTTGTATATATTATATGCTTTAGATGTTGATGAATGTCAAACTGGTTCTCATAATTGTCATAGTAATGCAAACTGTGCTAATATTGATGGAGGATTTGAGTGTGCTTGTAATTCAGGATATTCTGGCAATGGCTTATCATGCACTGGTAAGCTAAACTCATAACCTGAATCAAATACTAAGTCTAGAATTTAATTTGCAATTGAGATACAACAATATAACTGTTAAGAATATAATTGTATTTACTTGCTTTAGATATTGATGAATGTCAGAATGGTACTCATAATTGCCATAGTAATGCAAACTGTACAAATGTTGAAGGAGCATTCATGTGTACTTGCAATTCAGGATATTCTGGTGATGGCATCTTATGCACTGGTAAGCTAATCTCATAATAAACCAATTCAAATAGTAAGTATATATTGTTTTTTACAATTAATTGCATTTCAGCATTGAAAAAGTTTATGGATCAATATAAATTTGTATTTCTTATATACCTTAGACGATAATGAATGCCATAATGGAACTCACAATTGTCACAATAATGCTAGCTGCACAAATAATGATGGTGGATTTACATGCACATGTAAACCAGGTTATTCTGGAAATGGTGTATCATGCACAGGTATGCCAATTCCATAATATTTCAAGTTCAATAATGCAGGATCTAATTAATTTCCCATAAATTTTCATAGTTGCACACAGTTATCTACCATGTCAAGTATCCATTTATCTGATACTATTCAATAATAATACTAATCCTATAATATATATCGAATGCTAATCTAAATATATTTTTGTTGATCTAGATGATGATGAATGTTATAGTGGTATTCATAATTGCCATAAAAATGCTAGTTGTACAAATGTTGCCGGTGGATTCATATGCGAATGCAATTCAGGCTTTTCTGGTGATGGTGTAACTTGTGCTGGTAAGCTAACCACTTTTTGGTAGAAAATCCAATAGCTATTAGTAAATTAGCAATTCTGATATCGAAAATGACTCAACCCGAAAATGAAATGAGTACAATTTTCATACCATAGGAAATGTTTCCTTAGATTTCATTATTAATAAATTATTTATACATATATTTTACAGATCATGATGAATGTAGATTAGATACACACAATTGTCATGAAAATGCCAACTGTTCTAATACATATGGTTGGTATGTTTGTATCTGCATCTCTGGATATAGTGGGGATGGAATATATACTTGTTCAGGTAGTACTCTATTATTTTAGAATTTCAGCAATATTTTATATGTTTTAATAATATTATAGAGTAAATAAAAATTTAAAATAAACATTACTTTGGATGAACAACTTATAACAATTGAATCAAATTAATTTAATTTATTATACTTTGAAATACTTTAAAGTTGTTAATATATTATAGTCCAATTAAATTATAAATATATTTAAAATATTATACTTTATTAACATAAAATAAATTATATATTTATTTTTTTTTAAAACATTATTTTTTATTACAAATTTTAATATCATTATTTTAATATAACAATTTGTGTAAAGGTAATATTTCAGGTAAATATATATTAAAAACCATTATTATTATAAAATAATTGGTTTAATGTAATATTAATTTGCATTTATAATATGCTTTAGATGTTGATGAATGTCAAACTGGTACACATAATTGCAATAGTAATGCAAACTGTACAAATATTGTTGCGTCATTTGTGTGTGCTTGCAATTCAGGATATTCTGGGGATGGCTTATCATGCACTGGTAAGCTAAGCTCATAGTAATATCAATCAAATACTATGCCTAGAAAGTATTGTTGTAAATTAGTTCCAATATTGAAAAGTTCACTATTGAATTTGTATATATAATATGCTTTAGATGTTGATGAATGTCAGAATGGTACTCATAATTGCCATAGTAATGCAAATTGTACAAATATTGATGGAGGGTTCGTGTGTGGGTGCAATTCAGGATATTCTGGCGATGGCTTACAATGCAATGGTAAGCTAATCTCAAAAAATCTAAATTAAATACTAAGCCTAGAATGTATTTTGTAATTGCGATTCAATATTTGAAAATAAGGATGTAATTTAATTTATTTTATGCTTTAGATAATGATGAATGTGAAACTGGTTATCATAATTGCCATAATGATGCTAACTGCACAAATGTTGATGGAGGATTTGAGTGTGCTTGTAATTCAGGATATTCTGGCGATGGCTTACAATGCAATGGTAAGTTAATCTAAAAAAAATCTATAATAAATGCTAAGTCTAGAATGTATTTTGTAATTGAGATTCAATATTGGAACAGTTAAGGATGTAATTTTATTTATTTTGTGCTTTAGATGATGATGAATGTGAAACTGGTTATCATAATTGCCATAGTAATGCTAACTGCACAAATGTTGATGGAGGTTTCATGTGTGTATGCTATTCAGGATATTCTGGTGATGGCATCTTATGCAATGGTAAGACAATTTTGTAATAATCTAAATCGAATAATAATAATGTTATGAATTTTATCATTGACGACCTTTATTGGAAAAGTCAGGGATGCAAATTTGTATTTGTTATATTATTTAGACGATGATGAATGTCAAACTGGTTCTCATAATTGCCATAGCAATGCAAACTGTACAAATAATGATGGAGGATTCGTGTGTGCTTGCAATTCAGGATATTCTGGTGATGGCTTACAATGCTCTGGTAATAATCTAATCTCATAATAAACTATATCAGTTAATACTAAGCACATAATGTATTTTGTAATTTAGTTTCATCATGAGCAAAGTTAAGAATTATAATCGTATTTATTATATGCTTTAGATTTTAATGAATGCCAGAATGGAAGTCATAATTGCCATAGTAATGCAAATTGCACAAATGCTGATGGAGGATTCGTGTGTGCTTGCAATTCAGGATATTCTGGGGATGGCTTATCATGCAGTGGTAAGCTAATCTCATGATAATGTCCATCAAATACTCAGCCTAGAAAGAATTTTTGTAATTTAGCTTTAATATTGAAAAGTTTACTATTGAATTTGTATATATTATATGCTTTAGATGTTGATGAATGTCAAACTGGTTCTCATAATTGTCATAGTAATGCAAACTGTGCTAATATTGATGGAGGATTTGAGTGTGCCTGTAATTCAGGATATTCTGGCAATGGCTTATCATGCACTGGTAAGCTAATCTCATAACCTGAATCAAATACTAAGTCTAGAATATAATTTGCAATTGAGATACAACAATATAACTGTTAAGAATATAATTGTATTTACTTGCTTTAGATATTGATGAATGTCAGAATGGTACTCATAATTGCCATAGTAATGCAAACTGTACAAATGTTGAAGGAGCATTCATGTGTACTTGCAATTCAGGATATTCTGGTGATGGCATCTTATGCACTGGTAAGCTAATCTCATAATAAACCAATTCAAATAGTAAGTATATATTGTTTTTTACAATTAA
This sequence comes from Nemertoderma westbladi, assembly GCA_032718475.1. Taxonomy (NCBI): domain Eukaryota; kingdom Metazoa; phylum Xenacoelomorpha; order Nemertodermatida; family Nemertodermatidae; genus Nemertoderma; species Nemertoderma westbladi. The sequence continues at coordinate 45,974 of JAUCBJ010005579.1, forward strand.
TTGCATTTCAGCATTGAAAAAGTTTATGGATCAATATAAATTTGTATTTCTTATATACCTTAGACGATAATGAATGCCATAATGGAACTCACAATTGTCACAATAATGCTAGCTGCACAAATAATGATGGTGGATTTACATGCACATGTAAACCAGGTTATTCTGGAAATGGTGTATCATGCACAGGTATGCCAATTCCATAATATTTCAAGTTCAATAATGCAGGATCTAATTAATTTCCCATAAATTTTCATAGTTGCACACAGTTATCTACCATGTCAAGTATCCATTTATCTGATACTATTCAATAATAATACTAATCCTATAATATATATCGAATGCTAATCTAAATATATTTTTGTTGATCTAGATGATGATGAATGTTATAGTGGTATTCATAATTGCCATAAAAATGCTAGTTGTACAAATGTTGCCGGTGGATTCATATGCGAATGCAATTCAGGCTTTTCTGGTGATGGTGTAACTTGTGCTGGTAAGCTAACCACTTTTTGGTAGAAAATCCAATAGCTATTAGTAAATTAGCAATTCTGATATCGAAAATGACTCAACCCGAAAATGAAATGAGTACAATTTTCATACCATAGGAAATGTTTCCTTAGATTTCATTATTAATAAATTATTTATACATATATTTTACAGATCATGATGAATGTAGATTAGATACACACAATTGTCATGAAAATGCCAACTGTTCTAATACATATGGTTGGTATGTTTGTATCTGCATCTCTGGATATAGTGGGGATGGAATATATACTTGTTCAGGTAGTACTCTATTATTTTAGAATTTCAGCAATATTTTATATGTTTTAATAATATTATAGAGTAAATAAAAATTTAAAATAAACATTACTTTGGATGAACAACTTATAACAATTGAATCAAATTAATTTAATTTATTATACTTTGAAATACTTTAAAGTTGTTAATATATTATAGTCCAATTAAATTATAAATATATTTAAAATATTATACTTTATTAACATAAAATAAATTATATATTTATTTTTTTTTAAAACATTATTTTTTATTACAAATTTTAATATCATTATTTTAATATAACAATTTGTGTAAAGGTAATATTTCAGGTAAATATATATTAAAAACCATTATTATTATAAAATAATTGGTTTAATGTAATATTAATTTGCATTTATAATATGCTTTAGATGTTGATGAATGTCAAACTGGTACACATAATTGCAATAGTAATGCAAACTGTACAAATATTGTTGCGTCATTTGTGTGTGCTTGCAATTCAGGATATTCTGGGGATGGCTTATCATGCACTGGTAAGCTAAGCTCATAGTAATATCAATCAAATACTATGCCTAGAAAGTATTGTTGTAAATTAGTTCCAATATTGAAAAGTTCACTATTGAATTTGTATATATAATATGCTTTAGATGTTGATGAATGTCAGAATGGTACTCATAATTGCCATAGTAATGCAAATTGTACAAATATTGATGGAGGGTTCGTGTGTGGGTGCAATTCAGGATATTCTGGCGATGGCTTACAATGCAATGGTAAGCTAATCTCAAAAAATCTAAATTAAATACTAAGCCTAGAATGTATTTTGTAATTGCGATTCAATATTTGAAAATAAGGATGTAATTTAATTTATTTTATGCTTTAGATAATGATGAATGTGAAACTGGTTATCATAATTGCCATAATGATGCTAACTGCACAAATGTTGATGGAGGATTTGAGTGTGCTTGTAATTCAGGATATTCTGGCGATGGCTTACAATGCAATGGTAAGTTAATCTAAAAAAAATCTATAATAAATGCTAAGTCTAGAATGTATTTTGTAATTGAGATTCAATATTGGAACAGTTAAGGATGTAATTTTATTTATTTTGTGCTTTAGATGATGATGAATGTGAAACTGGTTATCATAATTGCCATAGTAATGCTAACTGCACAAATGTTGATGGAGGTTTCATGTGTGTATGCTATTCAGGATATTCTGGTGATGGCATCTTATGCACTGGTAAGCTAATCTCATAATAAACCAATTCAAATAGTAAGTATATATTGTTTTTTACAATTAATTGCATTTCAGCATTGAAAAAGTTTATGGATCAATATAAATTTGTATTTCTTATATACCTTAGACGATAATGAATGCCATAATGGAACTCACAATTGTCACAATAATGCTAGCTGCACAAATAATGATGGTGGATTTACATGCACATGTAAACCGGGTTATTCTGGAAATGGTGTATCATGCACAGGTATGCCAATTCCATAATATTTCAAGTTCAATAATGCAGGATCTAATTAATTTCCCATAAATTTTCATAGTTGCACACAGTTATCTACCATGTCAAGTATCCATTTATCTGATACTATTCAATAATAATACTAATCCTATAATATATATCGAATGCTAATCTAAATATATTTTTGTTGATCTAGATGATGATGAATGTTATAGTGGTATTCATAATTGCCATAAAAATGCTAGTTGTACAAATGTTGCCGGTGGATTCATATGCGAATGCAATTCAGGCTTTTCTGGTGATGGTGTAACTTGTGCTGGTAAGCTAACCACTTTTTGGTAGAAAATCCAATAGCTATTAGTAAATTAGCAATTCTGATATCGAAAATGACTCAACCCGAAAATGAAATGAGTACAATTTTCATACCATAGGAAATGTTTCCTTAAATTTCATTATTAATAAATTATTTATACATATATTTTACAGATCATGATGAATGTAGATTAGATACACACAATTGTCATGAAAATGCCAACTGTTCTAATACATATGGTTGGTATGTTTGTATCTGCATCTCTGGATATAGTGGGGATGGAATATATACTTGTTCAGGTAGTACTCTATTATTTTAGAATTTCAGCAATATTTTATATGTTTTAATAATATTATAGAGTAAATAAAAATTTAAAATAAACATTACTTTGGATGAACAACTTATAATAATTGAATCAAATTAATTTAATTTATTATACTTTGAAATACTTTAAAGTTGTTAATATATTATAGTCCAATTAAATTATAAATATATTTAAAATATTATACTTTATTAACATGAAATAAATTATATATTTATTTTTTTTTAAAACATTATTTTTTATTACAAATTTTAATATCATTATTTTAATATAACAATTTGTGTAAAGGTAATATTTCAGGTAAATATATATTAAAAACCATTATTATTATAAAATAATTGGTTTAATGTAATATTAATTTGCATTTATAATATGCTTTAGATGTTGATGAATGTCAAACTGGTACACATAATTGCAATAGTAATGCAAACTGTACAAATATTGTTGCGTCATTTGTGTGTGCTTGCAATTCAGGATATTCTGGGGATGGCTTATCATGCACTGGTAAGCTAAGCTCATAGTAATATCAATCAAATACTATGCCTAGAAAGTATTGTTGTAAATTAGTTCCAATATTGAAAAGTTCACTATTGAATTTGTATATATAATATGCTTTAGATGTTGATGAATGTCAGAATGGTACTCATAATTGCCATAGTAATGCAAATTGTACAAATATTGATGGAGGGTTCGTGTGTGGGTGCAATTCAGGATATTCTGGCGATGGCTTACAATGCAATGGTAAGCTAATCTCAAAAAATCTAAATTAAATACTAAGCCTAGAATGTATTTTGTAATTGCGATTCAATATTTGAAAATAAGGATGTAATTTAATTTATTTTATGCTTTAGATAATGATGAATGTGAAACTGGTTATCATAATTGCCATAATGATGCTAACTGCACAAATGTTGATGGAGGATTTGAGTGTGCTTGTAATTCAGGATATTCTGGCGATGGCTTACAATGCAATGGTAAGTTAATCTAAAAAAAATCTATAATAAATGCTAAGTCTAGAATGTATTTTGTAATTGAGATTCAATATTGGAACAGTTAAGGATGTAATTTTATTTATTTTGTGCTTTAGATGATGATGAATGTGAAACTGGTTATCATAATTGCCATAGTAATGCTAACTGCACAAATGTTGATGGAGGTTTCATGTGTGTATGCTATTCAGGATATTCTGGTGATGGCATCTTATGCAATGGTAAGACAATTTTGTAATAATCTAAATCGAATAATAATAATGTTATGAATTTTATCATTGACGACCTTTATTGGAAAAGTCAGGGATGCAAATTTGTATTTGTTATATTATTTAGACGATGATGAATGTCAAACTGGTTCTCATAATTGCCATAGCAATGCAAACTGTACAAATAATGATGGAGGATTCGTGTGTGCTTGCAATTCAGGATATTCTGGTGATGGCTTACAATGCTCTGGTAATAATCTAATCTCATAATAAACTATATCAGTTAATACTAAGCACATAATGTATTTTGTAATTTAGTTTCATCATGAGCAAAGTTAAGAATTATAATCGTATTTATTATATGCTTTAGATTTTAATGAATGCCAGAATGGAAGTCATAATTGCCATAGTAATGCAAATTGCACAAATGCTGATGGAGGATTCGTGTGTGCTTGCAATTCAGGATATTCTGGGGATGGCTTATCATGCAGTGGTAAGCTAATCTCATGATAATGTCCATCAAATACTCAGCCTAGAAAGAATTTTTGTAATTTAGCTTTAATATTGAAAAGTTTACTATTGAATTTGTATATATTATATGCTTTAGATGTTGATGAATGTCAAACTGGTTCTCATAATTGTCATAGTAATGCAAACTGTGCTAATATTGATGGAGGATTTGAGTGTGCCTGTAATTCAGGATATTCTGGCAATGGCTTATCATGCACTGGTAAGCTAAACTCATAACCTGAATCAAATACTAAGTCTAGAATATAATTTGCAATTGAGATACAACAATATAACTGTTAAGAATATAATTGTATTTACTTGCTTTAGATATTGATGAATGTCAGAATGGTACTCATAATTGCCATAGTAATGCAAACTGTACAAATGTTGAAGGAGCATTCATGTGTACTTGCAATTCAGGATATTCTGGTGATGGCATCTTATGCACTGGTAAGCTAATCTCATAATAAACCAATTCAAATAGTAAGTATATATTGTTTTTTACAATTAATTGCATTTCAGCATTGAAAAAGTTTATGGATCAATATAAATTTGTATTTCTTATATACCTTAGACGATAATGAATGCCATAATGGAACTCACAATTGTCACAATAATGCTAGCTGCACAAATAATGATGGTGGATTTACATGCACATGCAAACCAGGTTATTCTGGAAATGGTGTATCATGCACAGGTATGCCAATTCCATAATATTTCAAGTTCAATAATGCAGGATCTAATTAATTTCCCATAAATTTTCATAGTTGCACACAGTTATCTACCATGTCAAGTATCCATTTATCTGATACTATTCAATAATAATACTAATCCTATAATATATATCGAATGCTAATCTAAATATATTTTTGTTGATCTAGATGATGATGAATGTTATAGTGGTATTCATAATTGCCATAAAAATGCTAGTTGTACAAATGTTGCCGGTGGATTCATATGCGAATGCAATTCAGGCTTTTCTGGTGATGGTGTAACTTGTGCTGGTAAGCTAACCACTTTTTGGTAGAAAATCCAATAGCTATTAGTAAATTAGCAATTCTGATATCGAAAATGACTCAACCCGAAAATGAAATGAGTACAATTTTCATACCATAGGAAATGTTTCCTTAGATTTCATTATTAATAAATTATTTATACATATATTTTACAGATCATGATGAATGTAGATTAGATACACACAATTGTCATGAAAATGCCAACTGTTCTAATACATATGGTTGGTATGTTTGTATCTGCATCTCTGGATATAGTGGGGATGGAATATATACTTGTTCAGGTAGTACTCTATTATTTTAGAATTTCAGCAATATTTTATATGTTTTAATAATATTATAGAGTAAATTAAAATTTAAAATAAACATTACTTTGGATGAACAACTTATAACAATTGAATCAAATTAATTTAATTTATTATACTTTGAAATACTTTAAAGTTGTTAATATATTATAGTCCAATTAAATTATAAATATATTTAAAATATTATACTTTATTAACATAAAATAAATTATATATTTATTTTTTTTTAAAACATTATTTTTTATTACAAATTTTAATATCATTATTTTAATATAACAATTTGTGTAAAGGTAATATTTCAGGTAAATATATATTAAAAACCATTATTATTATAAAATAATTGGTTTAATGTAATATTAATTTGCATTTATAATATGCTTTAGA
>JAUCBJ010005580.1:0-15244 GCA_032718475.1 Nemertoderma westbladi
TAACTTATGTCAACTTCTCTATCCATCTGAACGAGAAGCTTATAACGACGAGTTAAATGACGTCATTGAGCGTCATAATGCCAAGATTCGGGATGAACATGCTGTACGATTCTTTACGCAAGAGGCGGTAGAGCCCAATTCCTACGATAAAGCCTTGTCGGTGGAAGAGGAAAGGGCCAAGCAGATCCAAGAGACAACTACATGTTTCCTCAAAGATCAAGGTAGGTATGAAGTCGGTTTACCTTTCCGCAAGAAAGAACCGAAGTTCATCAATAACAGACCTTTGGCGGAAAAAATAATCGCGCAACTCCATCGACGCCTTACTATCCCGTCGTTTCGCTGACCATTTTGAGAAACATTACCTGCCCACTCTACAACTTCGAACTAAGTGGTTTGCGCAGCAAGAAAACGTCAGCGCTGGAGACATGGTGCTTATTGTGGACCCCGATCTCCCACGTAAGCGATGGCAAACAGGACGTATCATCGAGACTTATATCTCGAGCGATGGTTTGGTGCGATCAGTAGAGCTCGTCGTCATGCGGCGGAACTTTAAGAAACCAGGGATAGTCTTTGAGACTCAACAGCTCAATCGCCCAGTGGGACGTTTATGTTTACTGGAAAGAGACAGAGAGCTCTCCGGAAACTATGGAAGGCAAGAAACTCTTCCCACGACCACTTCCCTAATCCAACCGACATCTAGGGACTCCCCAACTTAATATCGTTCGGAGTGGGCGTGTGACTCTATTATTTTATATTATTTTATCATTTTTATATTTATGTATGTATTACTATGTAATTTTATTATAATCGTTTTATTTAATTTAGTAGAATATTATTTAGCGATTATTTTGTAGAATAGTGCAATATATTAGTGTTTATTACGTACATACTTGCTTATATTATATTTAGTGAGACGGCGAAGAAATAATTATTTTTCTCTTTCCTTACTGTCCGTATTATATTATAAATACGTAACTACAGTAAGATGAAATGTCTGTACTTATTAAAGTACAATAAAGCCACTACTATATTTAAGTATTATTGGTAGGCAGAGTATTAGGAATGCAAAGTTCAGATCCTCGTGTCTCGGCTAAACCAAGCTCTGGGTAGACCTTGGAAACGACTTGCCTCTTCACACTGACATTGCTTCGTGCGATATTGCTCTCATACCGTATATTAAATAATACATATAGTAGCGTGATGTCCCTTTAACAGTAGCGTATAACGCAAAATAAATCTGTTAAACCCTTTGACCATCTGTAATTCTAGTCGATTAAGATATCGTGGCACCCACCGATATACTTGAAAGACAAATTATAGAATCAGTGGTTAATGTCCCCAGACAAGTTCTGGAATAAATCGGTGCCCATCTCAAATATTAATTAGTTAATATTTACAAATCAAATAAGTCAAAATCTGTAAAATCCAGATCCTTCAACAATTCTAGTCAATTAAGATATCGTAGCATTTACCGATATTCTTAAAGAGACAATTTCTTAGAATTAAGGATCTTGTGTCCCTAGACATGTTCTAGAATCAAAACATGTCCATTTAATTATCAAATAATAAAATTTCAGGGAATTCACCAAGGACCCCACCCGTGGCATCCCGGAGCTACAATTCCTCCCGGACTCCGGAGCCAACGTAATGACTATCCCTTGGCGAATCTACCGAGCGTTCGGGGGCCGATTCGAGAACCTCCGCCACCCCGACGGCAACCCAATGTCGGGGCACAGGGAATCCGACACTCCACAGGCGCCTCGGCTCGCAAATGGGAGCCGCGCTGGTTGGACTTTTAAGGGGATATTCAATGCCACCCTCCAGTGCACCGCCCTCGGCACAGCCTGTACAACCGACCTCTGGGTCCTGGATGGGTTGCAACAACCCCTCCTCTCGCGACGGGTGTGCTTCACCCTGGGAATCCTGCGGAGTCCCATCCTCCGAGGTGGCAACTTATCCGCAACAGTGAACTCGATCGAGCAAACCAAGCCCACCACACAACTGCCACCAAATGCCACCCACAAACCACCACCGCCTAAAACTGCTAACCCACCAACCCCTATCTACCCACCACAAACCCTACCCCATACTCCGCATACACCAACATCATCCACCCTGACTGACTGGGAAGCCCTCCATCGCCGCTTCCCTCGTCCTCTATCAGGGCAGTGCCGAGTGATGACTGGAGGGGAACTTACTATAAAGCTCATCCCAGGTGTCCAACCATACCAATCGTACACGAACCGAGCTATTCCGATAAACTTGGAGGCCGCGTTCAATCGGGAACTCGATGCCCAGATCGCAATGGGCATCCTTGAGCCCGCCGGTGATGAGAATAACCCGGGCGAGTGGCTTAGCCCGATGGTCGTTACGCGGAAGAAAAGTGACCCCACCAAAGTCCGCATAACGGTCGACTTACGGGAATTAAATAAAGCCACCATCCGCCCGAGTTACTTCTCCCCCTCCCCCTTTCACGTCATCTCTAAAATCCCCCCGTCAGCACGCTATTTCACTGTCCTCGACGGCCTAAAGGGATTTCACCAGGTGGGACTAGACCTCGCCAGTCGCCGACTCACCACGTTCGCCACCCCCCGCGGCCGCTTCCGATACCGCCGTATGCCGATGGGGTGGCAACACCCCGCACGAGCCAACCAGAACACCCAACTACCCGTTCTGGACGTGAAATACGACCACCCCTCACCACCTTTTATCCATTAGGTTTCAAATAACTATTTTTACTGCACCGCAACTTGAAAGAACAGGAGAATAACGAATAGTCAAGTCACCCAAAATGAAAAAATTTTCTCAATAACAACCTATTTGATTATAGTATTTTTAATTATATTCCATTACCCCCTATAAACTTATTTTGCAAACTCCTTCGTTTACATGGTTGCAGAGTAACACATCTCTCCACATGTCACTATATTATTGTATAACTGGTTGCCTGGCAACCCTTGGGAATAAGTATGTGTAGTACTTCTGTTTTATGTACCGGACTACCCAATTTCTGTTTAGATTAGGCCTAATGTTTGCTCGATCATATATACTGTTGTCTGACTAATATACTGATTTGCATAACCACGCTTATATTTAATGGACCCCAGCTCAACATCCGTCACAGTGTGCTGCAGTCAGGCAGTATGTACGTGGGTACGTACTAAAAGGTCAAGGAGCTAGAGCAGTAGACTTCATACTGTAAACTTCTTACTGTAGTGTAGTAGCTACTGCTACTGCATGTGCAGTACACAGTAGGCCTACAGACATATTATCTTATTTAGGTCTACTAAGAAATATTGCGTAGTGTAATTCATAAGAAATATATACAGCTGTACAGCAGAGAATTGATAGTAAAATATATCGCAGGTAGGCCTACTGTAATAACAATAGGTGTACAATGCGCTATACTAACTCAGAAACTGTAATCCTAAATGCGGAACTTAAACCATAAACCGAAACAGGGAATAGTACAATGTGGACTTTGTAGTGACACATTTGGCAGTCAGTGCGATATAATTTCTCATGTACAAGCAAATCACGGTATTGCATGTTCAGTACAAACGGTAATTCGGTTATTCAACAATTAACAAACGGTTATTCAACGTCCATTTTTAGTTATTAGCATGACGGTAATACAAATTACGCAAAGTGAACCTTTACTACATTCACAATTTTCTATTCATTCAGTAAATATAACGAAAATTGAACGTTCATTTAATCCATGGTACGTTCAGTGAACTATACTTGCTACCTGGGTTACTCTATTCATATATTCAATGTTAAAACAGATTTGAATTTACCGCCAAAATATAGGTGGCAGATCTGATCTGCCACCCTTTCCAGTAAAAATTGCATGTCTTTCAATCATTTGAATTTCCCGCGCTATGGAGCAGGGTGGCACCTTTTAGGGACTTGTATGACAGACCTGCAGACTGACAACACCACTGCCAGATAACAGAGCTCATGTGAAAAATGTTCCTCTTCCCATTTTGAATTTCCCACTTCGCTGTAAGGGGTCATGCAGGTTCAATGCACCTCCAAGCAAATTACAGTACATAACAGATAATTAATATCAGCGGGATTTTTTCTATATTTTATCAATAAAATTGTAATAATATATATACAGTATTGGCAAAAATATAATTTCCCAATATTTTCCTGGCACTTAATTTATAAGTTCGTAATTTGTCAGTTGTCATTTTCACAGTTTGTAGGCCTTCCTGAAAAAGCCTTACAGTACTTTAATAATATACCTCGTTAATTAATTATTCCATTTATAAAAGAATTAGAATAAAAATACAAAAAAAAATGTAAAAATTTTTTTATTTCTTAGTGCTCAATAAAAATACCATATATCTTTCCTGTGAGGTTTTCAATATAACATTTTGTATCAATGATGGATTAATCGCTAATTAATAATAATTATAATAAAATATTAAAATATTTTTTGTTTTAGGGGATCCATCGTTTGATGATGTTGGTCCTCCGATGTTTTGTATTAATATTAAACTGGTCGACATTCCGGAGATGAACTTTTGGGCGGAACAAAACCAGGGAGAAATCTGTCTGAAAGGCCCCACAATCATGTCGGGGTACTATAGGAACCAATCAGCTACGGAAGAAGTTTTAGACGCAGACGGTTGGTTAAAAACAGGTGATGTGGGCCAATGGATGGCCAATGGAGGTTTGAGAATCATCGATAGAAAAAAAAACTTATTCAAACTATCTCAAGGTGAATATATAAGTGTTGAAAAGCTGGAAAGACTGTATTCCAATGTTCCAGAAATTAGTCAAATATTCGTTTATGGTAATTCATTGCAATCATCACTAATAGCTATAATCTCCATCGATTCTGGAACATTTAACAAAACATTGATTCAGGATTTAGGTGACAGAAATGAGCCTAGTGCTTCTTCAGTTCTAAGCGATGATTTTAAACTTGAGTTGCTGAAGGATTTAGAAGAAGTTGCTATAGAGAATAAGTTGAATAGCTATGAGTTCATAAAGGCCATCCGTGTTCAATCTGAAGACTTTATGACAATAGAGAACGGCCTACTAACGCCGACACTAAAACCTGTTAGACATAAAGTATTCCAGACGTATAAAAACGATATATTAGAATTGTATCAATCACTGCAGCCACGTTAGTTGCTGCTGATAAAATGAAACTGTTTTTATTACTAGTTGTTTGTGTCAGTGTGTCTGTGTAGGCCTACTACTGTGCTTGCACATATACTGTATGTACTTGTGAGGAAGTTAGTAAATAAATGTATATTCAAAAATTAAATTTAATGGTGAAATAATGCTGGTAAGATTGATTTTTGTTTAGTTTCATAGTTCCATTATAGTAAAAGTTTTCAATGGGTTTAATTAATGTATATTGTATATGCCGCCTATATCTTTGGTAGAAGGATCAATACTAGGTACTGTATGTACTTTCATCTACTACTGTATGAGAAGGTTGAAAGGAATGTAAACAATAAAAGAAAGTCAATATAACAGGTTACAGTTATATCTGTCCGCACTGTAACCAAACGAGATGGTGGCAGAGTGCTTGACCCTGAATCGCAGGCCGAGGGACAACCTCCTGGTGTTTCCGTGCGAGACATTCTTTCGACGAAACATCCTCCCCAGATGGCCGTCTCCCAAGACTCTTCCGAGCCCTGTCACGATCTTCCGCCGTTTGAGGGACTTGACATAACAGGGCTTGTGGTTCTGAAGGTTGCACTCTCCATTTCCGGAAGTTCTGGTCCCGTTGGTGGCGACGCCGAGTTCTGGCATGCGCTCCTTACACGCTACCATGATCACAGTACCCGTCTCCGCGAAGCTGTGGCTGGCTTATCATGTCGTTTGGCCTCCTCCGCAGGTACTCTTGAAAGTGTCTGGTCCTGGTGGTCGGAGCTGCTCGCCAAGGGTCCCAGTATCGGCTATAACCCTGGAACCTTCCAAGTGTTATTTCGTCGTGAAACCTGGCCATGAAACACGCGCTGAAGCAATGTTCGGACCCAGTGGTATCCAGATAGTGCCCGGCCGTCGTTTCTTGGGTGGATTTATCTGTGCTGAATCTGGCCGCAAGGAGTTCGTCGCCAAGAAGGTTGAATGCTGGGTAAAGAACATAGAGAAACTGTCCGAAGTCACCAAAGTTTACCAGCAAACTCCACACACCGGTTTGTCCCGGTGTGTTCAAGTGGAGTGGGATTATCTCCTCCGTGTTGTCCCAGCTACCAAGGAAGACTTCGCTCCTGTACAGTCTGCACTCCTCCACACCTACATCCCCGCTCTGTTCGGCACCGCAATCAGATCTGTCTCTGTGAGGATGAGATCTGTCTCCTACCAGTTCGCCATGGGGGGGTGGACTTGCGCAATCCTATATCAAGAATGGAGCCATCGCGATCAGCTTCCATCGATGGTACTTCTCTGGTGATGGCGGCTATACTATCCCGACAGCCCTTTCTACATGGCGGACCACGAGTTGCATCACCGTGAAGTGCTGAAGGACCACAAGCTAGCCCAAGACGATGCCTCCAAGCTGCAGCAGACTACAGTTCTGTCGACTCTACCTCCTGGCCGCAAAAGAGCTGTTGAACGTGCCGTGTCCAATAAGATCGGGGGTTGGATAACAGCTCAACCATCCATCCTAGACCACACCAACTTGAGCCCTGATGAGTTTCACGATGGTCTGGCTCTACGATACGGCCTAACCCCGCCGGGTCTTTCAGCTAGATGCAAAGGGTGTGGGAGTGTGTTCTCAACATCGCATGCACTTAGCTGTAAGTCCGAGGGACTCATAATAAAGTGGCACGGTGAGGTCCGCGAAGTTTTCGGAGACCTCCTGGCAGAGGTGGTAGGACCATCCAGTGTCGAGCGAGAGGTGACACTTTCGCGTGGTCACCTGGACAGGGAGGGTCGCGAGGTAGGGGGAGTGCGTGCAGACCTGGTAGCTCGCGGGGTCTGGGCCAATCAGAGAGTTGCATCGTTTGACATTGCTGTTATCAACGCTGACGCCACCTCTTACGCCCAGACCAACCGCTCGACAGATTCTCTGCTTGAGGCGTGTTGCCGCTTCAAGAAGAATCACTACCGGTCTATCTGCGAGGAACAGAGGATGGAGTTCACCCCACTGGTCGGTACAACCGATGGTGTTTGGTGCCTCGAGACCCAGATCCTGCTCCGCCATCTCGCCGAGTTCCTAGTGGTAAGGCGGGATGGAATGTGAGAGAGGGGTCTCGCTTGTGTACTGGGTGGTATTCGCCGGAGACTTCTTTTTGCGCTCCTTCGATCCAGCTCGCTCTGCCTGCGCGGCAGTCGACGACCATGGCGTGGATTGGGGTGCGGTGACGGCGCAGGCCTATGCGGCATCAACCTTGCAGGGAGCTTTTAAACAGGGTTGAGTCGCCTTCGTTGGGATTCTCCATCTCCATCCTTTCTTCTTCCAATTATAACTTTCTTAAATTGAATTAGAATCAATAGTAATTACAGGTATCATCTAACATGTCCTTACTCTTACTTCATCAATGTCTGAGATTATTATATTATAATTTTATATATAATTAATTAATATTGTTATATTGTATCGTAATATTCAAATCAAATAATCTAACAAATAGAATGGTATGCTTCTTTCAACAACCTTTTTATTAACGTTTAACTTTGACAATTCCTATAATAAAATGCGACAGTAACAAACATCATAAGAAAATTACTTCCCCACACATCTCACAAACCATTACCACATTAATATACAGCAGTCCTAGTAGTGTTCTATCATAATATATATATTTTAATCATGTCCTTCTTCGTAGAATCTCTGTTCCTCTTCGGTCAATTATTATGGATCACTCGTGATCAAATGCTCAGTTTGACAGGAGATCTTTTCAGCAGGATGGCAGGGGTCGTTTGTGGATGAAGATTATCATCATGATCACGAGCTATATGAGGCCGAGTATATAGTGGGACAGTATAGGTCTCTGGTTTGGTACAGGTTTTGTTTCTGGGAGTGGGACAGTATAGGTCTCTGGTTTTGGTACAGGTTTTGTTTCTGGGAGTGGGATAGTATAGGTCTCTGGTTTTGGTACAGGTTTTGTTTCTGGGAGTGGGATAGTATAGGTCTCTGGTTTTGGTACAGGTTTTGTTTCTGGGAGTGGGACAGTATACTGCAGGTCTCTGGTTTTGGTACAGGTTTTGTTTCTGGGAGTGGGACAGTATAGGTCTCTGGTTTTGGCACAGGTTTTGTTTCTGGGAGTGAGACAGCATAGGTCTCTGGTTTTGGTACAGGTTTTGTCTCTGGGAGCGGATAAACAATATCATTATCTTCATGATCTCGTGCTATATAATGCCGAGTATATGGGACGGGAGTTTCTGGGTGAGAGTAGGTCTCTGGGACTGGAGGTGGGTGAGAGAAGGTCTCTGGGTGCCGGGGTGGGTGAGAGTAGGTCTCTGGGACTGGGGGTGGGTGAGAGGTCTCTGGGACTGGTAGTGGGTGAGAGAAGGTCTCTGGGTGCCGGTGTGGGTGAGAGTAGGTCTCTGGGACTGGAGGTGGTTGAGAGAAGGTCTCTGGGTACCGGTGTGGGTGAGAGTAGGTCTCTGGTCTCTGGGACTGGAGGTGGTTGAGAGAAGGTCTCTGGGTGCCGGGGTGGGTGAGAGTAGGTCTCTGGGACTGCAGGCGGGTGAAAAAAGGTCTCTGGGTGCCTGGGTGGGTGAGAGTAGGTCTCTGGGACTGGAGGTGGGTGAGAGAAGGTCTCTGCAGAAAGAGTCCCGACTCAAACAGACTACAGCGGCCAAGAATGCAGTTAAGGCTGCATCTAGGTCCCTGAACAGGCAGTACTCTGTTAATCTACAGGAGCTAATAAACCAACAGGTTGATGCCATCAATGATGCTGACGACAGCAGGCAATCATCCCAGGCATGGAGATCGATCAACTTGCTTGTTGGTCGAAAAAGCCAACCAACCACCAAGGTTAATGCTGAATCAACAGCCGATCGCCTCAATGGTTGGAAAGCCCACTTTGAAAAGCTTCTCAATAATGACAGGGTATTGCCTGATAACTTTATAGAAGTAAAAGTGTCTGAGTCTGTACTCCCAGATATTCCCATTGGTGATATCTCCTTTGCAGAAGTGAAGGCTGCTGCAAAGAGCATTAAGACCAATCGTGCCAGTGGAGTAGATGGTGTTCCCCCTGAGGTCTTTAAAATACCTGAGTGTTTAAAGCTCATCTATCCCATCATAGTAGACATGTACGGAACAACAAGAGTCCCACACGAAATGAAAACAAATAAGTTGGTGCCAGTTCCCAAGAAGGGCAACCTAACACTCTATGGTTCTTTTCGGGGAATCTCATTGATCTCGATTGCTGCAAAGCTATACAATAGAATTCTATTAAATCGCATCAGGGATCCCATTGAGAGACTGCTCCGTGGAAATCAGAATGGGTTCCGTAAAGGTCGTGGGACCATGGAGCCCATTTCGGCACTTAGAAGGATAATTGAAGAGTTATCAAAAAAGAAAGACAGGCATCTGGCTGTTATCTTTGTTGACTTCTTCAAGGCCTTTGATTCAGTCTCTCGCTCACGTATGTTCAGCATACTTTCATTATATGGGATTCCTGATGAAATTATTGCAGCAATCAGATCAGTATACGATGGTTCGACAACATTTGTGTCTACTGTTGACGGTGACACAGAACCATTTGAAGTGTTATGGGGCGTCCTCCAAGGAGACACACTTGCACCATTCTTGTTCATT
Organism: Nemertoderma westbladi; assembly: GCA_032718475.1. Taxonomy (NCBI): domain Eukaryota; kingdom Metazoa; phylum Xenacoelomorpha; order Nemertodermatida; family Nemertodermatidae; genus Nemertoderma; species Nemertoderma westbladi. The sequence goes on from JAUCBJ010005580.1 coordinate 9,743, forward strand.
ATTGTGGTTGACTATGTTCTACGCATGTCCTTAGATCATCATAATGATGATGGGGTGATGATAACTCCACCTACTGGCTCCAGAAGTCGAGGAAATCCTGCCAAGTACCTAACTGATCTAGACTTTGCTGATGACTTAGGAGTACTCTCAGAATCATTAGAGGGAGCCCAACGGCTCCTCAGCTCATTAGAACATGCTGCTTCTAGTGTTGGTCTTTTTATTAACTCCAGAAAGACCAAAATTCTGACAGTTAACTTTGAAAGTCCTCAGCAAGTCTCTGATCGGATGAGCATAAGCTCAAAGGATGGTATGCTTGAGCATGTGGACGACTTCTGTTACCTGGGATCATGGATCCGGAAGTCAGGTGAGGACCTTCGAATACGTAAGGGAAAGGCATGGGCAGCCTTGAATAGGCTTTCCAGGATTTGGAAGTCACCGAGAATTAATCGGAAACTTAAGGTCCGATTATTTAGAGCAGCAGTAGTTCCAGTACTCCTCTACGGGAGTCCATGCTGGGCTCTAACTGCTGAGGACACCAAATCTCTGGATGGCACATTCACAAGAATGCTACGCCGGGTCCATTGTGTCAAGTACAATGCACACATCTCCAACCAGACACTATATAACATTGGAGGTGTCTCATTGGTTCCCCCAAGCTTGACACTAGAACAAAATCGCCTCCGCTTTGCAGGACATTGCTTTCGCCGTGAGGACCAGCCAGTGCATAATCTTGTACTTTGGCAGCCTCATGGAGTGAATAAGCATGGTGGACAGCCCATGACTTTCTTGAGACGCATCTTAAAGGACACTGGCCTTGAAGATGCGGATGATCTAGGAAATGTCATGGGTGATAGGGAGTTGTGGCGGTGCAATTTTGTCGACAAGCCGGCACAGCATTCTTAAAAATGCAGCTGCAATGCAGCATGCCGATCCTAGTAGTAGTAGTTATCACTATGAAGTATTCTGTAATTAGAGAGAGCTAAACCCCAGTACCATATTTTATCACTATGCAGTATTCTGTATAATTATATGATGTTAGACAACCACGACTTTGAGGGATTGTGATATTAATAGGAAAACAATAAAATAGAACATGGGATCGGTGCTAATTCGGGTTTGTTGCATTCAGTGGAGAATTGTGTTTGTGCATTTGGGGCTAATGTTAACATACATTGGGGGTGGTGGGTGGTGTCAATTCTGTTTGATGGTACGGTAGGATTTCTAATTTATTGGTCATTGTCTTAATTTAGTGGTGCAGTTTTCTTAGGTTAGGGGTGTGGTTCGTGGCACACTGCTGATGAGGAGAACCACGAATCCCAGGGTTCAGTGTTTAAATCTCAGAAACCCTTTTATTTTATAAAATTTATTACTTACACTTTACTATTCCTGCAATACTCACCGGTACCTGTAGTTACTGAATGGTTTGGTGCAGTCCTTTAAGTGTCCTTTAAGATGCGTCTCAAGAAAGTCATGGGCTGTCCACCATGCTTATTCACTCCATGAGGCTGCCAAAGTACAAGATTATGCACTGGCCTGGTCCTCACGGCGAAAGCAATGTCCTGCAAAGCGGAGGCGATTTTGTTCTAGTGTCAAGCTTGGGGGAACCAATGAGACACCTCCAATGTTATATAGTGTCTGGTTGGAGATGTGTGCATTGAACTTGACACAATGAACCCGGCGTAGCATTCTTGTGAATGTGCCATCCAGAGATTTCGTGATCTCAGCAGTTAGAGCCCAGCATGGACTCCCATAGAGGAGTACTGGAACTACTGCTGCTCTAAATAACCGGACCTTAAGTTTCCGATTAATTCTCGGTGACTTCCAAATCCTGGAAATCCTATTCAAGGCTGCCCATGCCTTTCCCTTACGTATTCGAAGGACCTCACCTGACTTCCGGATCCATGATCCCAGGTAACAGAAGTCATCCACATGCTCAAGCATACCATCTTTTGAGCTTATGCTCATCCGATCAGAGCTTGCTGAGGACTTTCAAAGTTAACTGTCAAAATTTTGGTCTTTCTGGAGTTAATAAAAAGACCAACACTAGAAGCAGCATGTTATAATGAGCGGAGGAGCCGTTGGGCTCCCTCTAGTGATTCTGAGAGTACTCCTAAGTCATCAGCAAAGTCTAGATCAGATAGGTACTTGACAGGATTTCCTCGACTTCTGGAGCCAGTAGGTGGAGTTATCATCACCCCATCATCATTAAAGGACCGCATCTTAAAGGACACTGGCCTTGAAGATGCGGATGATCTGGCAAATGTCATGGGTGATAGGGAGTTGTGGCGGTGCAATTTTGTCAATAAGCCGGCACAGCATTCTTAAAAATGCAGCTGCAATGCAGCATGCCGATCCTAGTAGTAGTACAACAGGTACCGGTTACGTAGGCCTTTAGTGATCTTATCTCTTTGATCACAAATTATGTATAAAATAAAAGGATAAATTTATTAGCTTGAAAACAATTTAATTAACTTACATATTGAATACTTGCAATAATATATAGATAGGTTAATTCCACAACAACAATAGGAAAAACAATATACCATTGAATAGCTACTACACAACTTGGCAAAGAATCAAACTTTTACATCGCTAACACCACCTAGTGGAATCTTTAATACATTGAATCACTAGTATTCTCTAAAACCATGAGTACGCTATACACCTACCTGCTGATTGCCTACCTCATACAGCTGTAATACTGATCTGCATACCGGTACCACCGGTAGGCCTACTGGTAGGTCGAATGCGTATAAGCGCTGAATAACATTTATAAGCGATTTACTGGGCGCTAGATACACAACACCCATAAGAAGCCATTTAGGTCATGACAAAACATGTGTGTCATAGCGCATATGATCATGAGACAACGTATGTGTTCATGCTTCATGGTGCGGAAAGTGAGTTTAATGAAATTTTATTAATTGAAATCAAAATTTAAAGATTTCTAAAAAAACATATTTTTGGAGTGGGGTACGCGTCATCAGAAAAATGATACTTATTACACCATGTCCTGGAATATAGTGTCTTTATTCTGGTACATGCCCCCCCCCCCCCCACCCCCCCCCCACCCCCACATTTTTCTACAAAACCTAATTAAATTACATGAAATTTGAAACAGAAGTTTCACCTCCCGACCACTGACTGGGTGAGCCAGAATTTTATTTTCGCTTTCATTCTTTAGCTACAAGCGTTCTAAAAAACTGTTTCTGGCGAAATTTCACCAGCTACAATTTATTCTTCACCCTTATACTGATTTGTTGGTTCTATTTGAGAGCTGGCCATGCAAGTATTCGAAATATGTAAAAACATTTGAATTTGGTTGGGAAATACCTGAGATATGAGCGTTCAAATGTTGCAAGATCCAAAATCTAAAATCTCTATCAATCTCTATCAATCCAAAATCTAAAATCTCTATCAATCTCTATCAATCCAAAATCTCTTTAATCATATTATTACGTAGCTACTTATGCATTACCAAAATTTTCCAGAATATTATGGTGTATTTTATTAAATAGAATAAAATGGCCTCACTTATATGCAAAACCATGTAAGTTTTAATCGCTCATATCTCTGCTATTTTTTAAGACGAAATTTAGATTATGATACATATTTGGAATCCTTTCACAGCAGCTATTTAATAGTACAAACAAATTGCTATAAGGGTGAAGAATAACTGCAGTGTGAATGGTAAAATTTCTCAGGAGGAGAGGCATTTTTTAAACGCCTGTAGCTAAAGAATGAAAGCGAAAATGACTTTTTTTGATTATTTTATTATATGATTTATTATTTGATTATATTATTATGTCAAAATTGTCAAAAGTAGCAAATTTAAAATTGGAAAAATTTCAAAAATAACAGATACCTTTTTTGTTGAATTTAAAGGTTTTGTAGCATATTTAATTATATATTAATCTAAAAGTTTAAATTACTCAATAAATAACTCAAACTTCAACTATAGCTGTAAAGAGTTCCAATTTTATCGTACTGCAGATAGAATGGGATACATACACAGTACACATGAAACCAACTAATTACTACTACAGTTTGTAATTAGTGCATTTATGTATTTCAGAAATGAGGTGTTTGTGAGCGGAGTGCCAAAAAACAGTATATGGAATTAACTGTTTAATTAAGTAGAATCTGCTACATCACGCCCTTTACCAGAAAATCAACCTGTAGTGTATAGAAGGTTTAGTTAAAATAATCCTAGGTATACAACGTACAACGTACTAGTCTCACATCTTTAATTTATAATAACACCTTTCTAAGTTGGCGCTCTCATTGAACTGTCCACAAATTTTCAGCTCGACCGCTTTAAATCCGACAAAGTTATTAGCATATAAAAATTTGAAAGGACAACGACGGCGACAACAACTATATGCAAACATTGAACCCACCCCCTAACATTGTCAGTTCGCTAAAGCTCCGCCAACTTCGTGGCTCACCCCACAATTTACGATCAACATCAAGAGAAATTTGCATGTACTGTACCAGCATGCGATTGGTGCGTTGGATAAGATAATTAGATTCATGCAAGTGGTTGTTGCTATAGCATCTTCAGAGAAACACATAGGGAACGGAGTTATGGTTTGATATAAAACTTCTATAACACAGTGTTTTTAAGTTTAGTTTCAATAAAGGTGATACTTTTATTTTGGATTTTTGACTCAAATTCTCACAATCCTGAGAATATGAGGCGGCCATTGCTTGTTCACTAATCACTAAACTAAACATAATCATAATCATATTTTATGTAAAAAAATAATCACTAAGTATCATGACATCACATATCATCACTAAATACTACATAAAATATTGTTAGGCTTGGTATTGATTGCCTTGCATTGTCAGGGCTGTCAGTTTGGGTTTCGCGCATTATGTTCCATGTGGAAGTAAGACCTGTCACAATTAACGAAGCTCTACTGACCAAAGGACCTAATGGCACGAACATTTAATGCAGCAGTGGAACATAATGTGAAAGGAGACGTGATTATATTTAGTGAAAAGATATTAAAATTGGTGGAACTAATTCTTAATTAAATTTTAAATGATTTTTAGTGAAATATGATTCATTAAATTTGGCGGATACAAAATTAAAAAAGTCCAAACAAAATTATTTTTTGGGGAAATCTAATGTTAAATAGTTTTCAATTATATTATAAATAATTATTTTTTGTGAACGAAAATTTAGTGGACAAACGGTTATTTTTAGTGGGAAAATAAATTTGTTGCGATAATTATTGTTGTATCCAAGAGTGTAGTTGGTCGGTGTGAGTCCTTTCAGTTTTTATAAGCTGATAAACATGTTATCATGCTTTATGCCACCTTCTTCTAGAGACATTCGACATGAGGTCTGCAGCGGGAGCGGCTTAAAATTAGATTAAATCATATAATAAACCCAAATAACAGTTCTTTTTACGGCGTTAACTCTACGTCTACACCTACCCTACACCTAGGCATACACAACACATATACATACATACATGTACCATAAGACGG
>JAUCBJ010005581.1:0-23718 GCA_032718475.1 Nemertoderma westbladi
TGTTCCCTCAGTTAGTTCGTCCACCTCACTGCTCTCCACTTCCCAATCGTTTACTTGGTATATTTGTTCTTGTGGCATTCTCTCTTCGAGAGTCCTGCGGGAAGGGCCAGTAAAGTACCAACCTACTCTAGTTCTTACCGCCTAGGTTTGCAGTTGCTGTGGTTGAGCAGGCCGTTTCTCCAATGTTTCGAGTGCCTCATGCGCGTTTTGGCCGATGAGTATTTGCACTCCAGGATAATCTGTCTGGAATCGAGGTATCTTAAGATGTTGGATGCTCTCATCCTCGTCCCAATTATAAAGGTCTGCTTGAGTAGTAGCGAAGTTCTTTATAGCCACCATTTTTACCGACCTTAAACCTTGTGCTCCTAACTTATCCTGGGGGGTGGACAACACACCTACATAGTAATCTGCCGTTAGGGTAGATTTCCAAACCTGCATAATTCCTGACATATTCAATTTAGTCCGGAACTTGGGTTGTCCAGCAAAGATATCTTCGGCTAGTTCTTGATCGATGAATGTTCCTGTGCTGCCGGAGTCAAGGAGGGCGTTCACTATGTAACTTTTGTTAAGACCGTGAACTCTTACCTGCACTACAGGAAATTCTCTGATTCCTACGTTGGAAGTTGGAGCTTTCCAAGATGGTTGTTTGGCAAAAGTAGTTGGGGGAAACTCATCGTTGGTGTCCTTTTCATAAGTAAGTGCTCGATACACTGCGGTATTGATTAGATAACAGGATTCGTTGGCGTCGGAGAATTCGTCAGTATAGAATCCTTCCATCTCAGATTCTTGATCAGTGTCGTTTACATCACTGAATTGGACATGTAGTTCGGGCTCACTTACCTGACTCAGTTTGTCTCGTTCGAACTCACTGTGTAACAAGATGTGATGTTTCGCGCCACACTTTGCACACTTTATATCGGAGTAACAGGTTCGCCGTTGGTGTCCTGGTCTGAGGCAATTATAGCATAACCGCTTGTCCCACACGACTGCACGTCTGTCTACAAGGGATTTCTTTAGAAATTCAGCACACGCACTCAAACGGTGGGTCCCGTCGCACAGCGCACAGTTAGGTTTTATGTTACTCACTTTACCTTGGGTAACTTGATGCACTCTCGTTTTTTCTTCGGGTTTTCTTCGGTGCATTCTGTTAGGAGACTGAGGAGGGGTCTTGGCAACCTGTTCTCTCCTATCGTTGTTTCGAGCCTTGTATTTACTTACATCTTTTGAGGTTTTTTCAACGTAGTAAGATCTCTCAGTGTCTTTCCCGCTGTCCTCTTCTTGAGAAGCTTGGCTTTCGCCGTCGTCAGTGTAACACACCGGTGTTACTCTTCTCCTAGAAGCGGGTTTCTCACTTACCTTATTTTCCGATGTTTTCTCTCTGGACTGCTTGATGAGTTGTAGTTTTACCTCACCATCTAAGAAGGACATGAGATCAGCCATGGTAGGGCTTCGTCGTTGTTGTTCATTCATGTACAACACTTTCTTGTCCCAGCGTGTACATACTCCACCCTTTGGTAAAGTAGAGACTATGGCTCCAATAAACATGGAACTCTGATATTCATGCGACTTACCTAACCAGTCCAATTGTCTACAGATCTCTTGAATCTCATCGGAAAACTCTATAATCCCGCTACTAAGGAAGTGTCGGGGGGCTACTAATTTTGCATACAAATACTTAGCTATGTTATCCTTGTTACCATACCTGATGTTTAATGTATCCCATACTTGTCTTAATCCTTCTGGATGTCCAATAAACTTTAACGCCATTAACCTGGGAGGTCCTTCAAAGCACTTGATGAGGAACCTAAGTTTCTCTCCATTAGATAGTACAGAGTTTTGTATGCTATCTTTGTAATATTCATTGAAAGGTAGCCATTTCATCTCATCTCCATTGAATTTAACGATCTCTCCCAATTTGACCGCTTGGCGGGCTTCTGTTCTAGCCATCTGACGCGTAAAGCTTTAAGCTTTCTTGTGCCATCGTGTTATTTAATATCGAATTATCGGTATATAAATTTCTCGGATCATTATCAGGTCTATAGGGAATATCATCAACAACAGGTCTATAATCACCCTTAATAGGGTTTGCTATAGGAGTTTCTACTTCACTAGCAGTATAGATGCGTGTAGGCTCCACACCTTGCGCATGTAATACTTCAGACCTAACAGGTTGACACAATTTTACAGGGGGTATTGGTATCCCCTTTTGGATATTGACTAATTTGTCGCGTTCTAGCGCGATACTTTGCTGCACTTCTTGCAATTCGGCCCTACCTTCCCTTACTGTTCCCTTAAGTTGGTAGACAGTCTCCTGCATCTGTCCGAGCAGGAGGTTCATCCCCCGCCGTCCCTCTTCTACCCACTCGACCGCCGAAGCGGGAGTCGCCAACATTGTAGCGGGCTGACGTGGGACGACGGGAGACAAATCTTTGATTTCTCTCTCAGCTTCCAGGACAGGGATATTCTCATGGACTGTTCTACCGGGCACAGGCAGTGTAGTACTGTGTAAGGGGAATTTAGAGTTAAGCTCTGGAAGTACAGGGGTCTCTAGCACAGTAGTGGCTTTGGGAACGACAGGCCCAATTATTTCAGGCTCATCAACTATAGTAGGAAGTTTTTTGACCTTAATAATTTGGTCTGTAGGTTCTATACTACTTAAGTCTGTGCTAGCTAGTTGTCTTCTAACAGCTGGAGGCAAATCAGGCAATTTGTGACGGTAAGATGTTTTTCTACGCCTGCTTAGACGAGATCTATTTCCTCCGCCTTCAGGATCGGTGGTTTCGCTTTCCTCCGATGACGTATATCCCTGGCGTTTGGGAGTAGATTTTCTCATCATCTGCATGTGACTAGCAGTTAACTGTTTATTTATGTTGTCTTGCGTCTCTTGCAGATTTTCCAACTCCAGTTGGGTAGTCTCCTCAGAGGCTCTCCGTTCTGCTTCTGCCACTGCCTTTGCCGCCTTTCTTTCCGCTTCTGCTTCTGCCATTGCCGCTGCCGCCTTTCTCTCCGCTTCTGCTTCTGCCATTGCCGCTGCCGCCTTTCTTTCCACTTCTGCTTCTGCTATTGCCGCTGCTACTGCTGCTGCCTTTCGGTCCTCTATCCGTTTTTTCTTTACTAGTTCTTCTTGGACTCTAGTGAGGCGGAGTTTTTCATCAAACTCAGCTTGGTTAGCAGCTAACATTTCAGCATCGATTGAGTCTAACACACGCTGGGTTCCTTCACTATTAGGGGAAAGTCCAGACAGCCGTCTCCTCAACTCTTCGTCTCCTAGGAATCGCTGATAGTCGGACAGATAAATGTCGATGGCGTCTCTCGTTCGTGGTCTCTCTGCGGTCTCTTCGCCTTCCACTTGAGGAAGGGTGACATCGGTTGGTTCGTCATAGGTTCGTCTCTCAGACAACTGGGATTTCCACTGGTCTGTTTCTTGTACTTTGAGACCTACCCGCTGGAACCAAGTTTTGACAGCAACCTGCAGCGACGTGTCCTGTCTTCTTTTGGAAGTTTCCTCAAAAGCTGATAGGATTAGTCGAATGCGTAGGGTTCTTTCGCGTACTTGATATAGCAGTTCTTCCTGCTCTTGAGGTCCTTGGGGTTGTCGAAACAGTTGTTCTTCTAATCGCTCTAAGGAGCCGAAGAATCCCTGTACATATCCTGCTGCCGACCTCTTCCAAACAGCTGGATCCATCGTATCTTTAGCCACTCCATCCTGTGTATATCTTCCCAAGTAGCCTCGGACAGATCTAACGGGAGTCCGGGTCCGGGAAAGTTCCATTGTGACTCGACAATAGACATCAATTCTTCCCTGGCGTATCCCGCATAATTATCTTGGGTCGCTCGCTTATTTCTCGCCCAATCGGCTTGATGTTCCTCCACCACAATCAATATAGTTGTTAGCACTGCGGCAGGAAGGGTGAGAAGGGGGTCCGAGTAGGCTTTAGCCGCCATCTGTAATCCGCGTTCGGGGGTCAGCTCGACAGTATCCGAATTACTGGAGCTATCGGATCGCTGGGAACAAGTTTCTTGACTAGGCTGTTGCTGCTGTGGGACAGCTGCTTCCTGGTTCCGTTTGACTTGGGCCCGAGTGCCGATGATAGACCTACGGTGTTGGATTAGCTTAGGGTCCGATATCACTACTGGAGGGATGACTTTTCTTTCAGTAGGAGGTGAGCTGAACTCCTTTCTTAATCGCTCCACACTCCTATCTGTGTCACAGATGGTTGTATCGATTAGACTGTCTGACAGGTTTTGCTGAGTGTCAGACATGTTTAGCTATACAGTTGAATGCTTACTGCTATAGTTACAGTTAAAGCAAGTCTAGTAATTCAGTATGACCGTTGGCCTAGTACCGGTAATTTATTACAGTATATTAGAATACCAGTATACACTTATAGTATATATAAGTATTGTAACTAGGTTTGTCACAGAGTACCGGTATATAATTTTAGCACAAATATATATAAATATATAATAGGCCTATCGTGAATACCGGTATGCAGCGTACACTTATAGTATATAAGTATAATTCTGGACTAGAATTAATTACAGAATACCGGTATGATTTCAGCACAAATTTATAGAAATAAATCTAATAAGCCTATGGTAAATACCGGTATGTCAATTATTTTAGAATAATTGAATTTCTGAATATTTTAGGGTTACTTGGTTACTTTAACTTACTTTATTACCGTTATTTAAGCAGTAGTCCAACTGATATTGAGACCTAGTTGTTGTATGGCAGGCCTACTATTTATAAATCGTTTGAGTTGATTTATAATATTTATATACCCGTTTAAAATGGGTTTTGTCAATATTTGAAATAAATGTTGTTATTTCTGGGGGAAGTCACTACACAGAAGCTGTGCGCTCTCAGTGAAGTGCTATTTATTGGACACTAAAAACTGATAATTCTAATTTACCTAAGTTACTTAATACTACAAATTACTTACGATATGGGTGAGATTAAATCTCTAATTAAACACAACAAAATATTACGTACGAATTTTTAGGGTAATTTTACAGGAAGTCTACACACCAGCCTAACAAGGGTTAGAATTCTGGTTATTACAACGGACAGGGTACTACGGTATTTGAAAATAATAAGTAGTAGTAAATATATTGCACTGTCCAGATAGGAAAATACCACCGCCTGACGACCTATAACCGTATCGCTATAGGTACTACGTTATGTATCACGGAGTGTTCCTACCTAGAAGTTAATTACCGCGGACTACCAGATCCAGCGTGCCTATTAACCACTTTACAACACAAATATACTGCCTACACACTAATTACCTCGGAAAGCACTGTACACTAAACCCTAAATTAGGTACAAGTACTGGTACAACAAATAATCAGTAGTTAAATATACTTGAACAGTTAAAAGAACCACGGCATCTGCTGGAGTGACCGGTGCACAAAATCACCAGTCTTGTCCTACGCCAAGCAGCCCGTGTAGTACCGGGGTTAATTTAACTATAACAGTATGTGTAACAAACACAATTACTGTAGGAATAAACTTGGGGACATGAATGTTGCGAATAATCGCATAAACTCTGAATAATAAATATTACGCTACCCGTACAGAATACTCAAACAAATACAAACCAAACGCTGGCGGACTACCACCAAGCCTAAATAAACTACCGTACGTGTAGATTCCGAAATGGTTAGTTAGTATGCGTTCTAACACGGTAGTACGACTTATTCTTTAAGAGGGGATTGACCTTACAGCTATGGCTGCCCCAACTTACTAACTGGCACTTTATCAGACAAACTCTACACACGCAGCAATCTCTTCAGACCTAATAATAGCTAGACAACAATCCAGCCTACAAAATATCTGAGTAATAACTATTACGGTACCTGAACAGACCACACAAACAAACACAGGCCAAAACGCTGGCAGAATACTGTCAAGCCTAAATAAACTACAGTATGTGCAGATTCCAAAATGGTTAGTTAGTATGCGTTCTAACACGGTAGTACGACTTATTCTTTAAGAGGGGATTGACCTTACAGCTATGGCTGCCCCAACTTACTAACTGGCACTCTATCGGACAAACTCTACACACGCCGTAATCTCTCCAAACCCAACAACAATCTAACAACAGTCCGGCCTACAGTTATCTGAACAATCTGAGCAGACTTACACGTCTTCAGCTCAATATTAACTTACTAGGAAATAAAACTGACAGAAATAGACCTAAGTAAAATCCCAATAAAAACCAGGCGTCCCCGATTTAATATCGAGACCTACCGGTATACAATAATCAAAATCGAATAATACTAATGTACCTATACTGGAAGTACCGGTTAGGACAGTTGGGCCTACGGACCTACAGAAGTACCGGTTCTGACAGTTGGACCTACGGACCTACAGCAGTACCGGTTCTGGCAGTTGGGCCTACTGACCTACAGAAGTACCGGTTCAGGTTTACCGGTTGACCGGTACTTTCAACTTTATTGCTTACTGCAATAAAGTCAATAACTGTTATTGTACGCGCTTTTGAAGACCTTTAGCAGTTTAACCTGCCAAAATTTATATGTCTTTTGGTTTATAAATAGACTTTAGAAGATGACAAATATTTAATACCAATAAACACAACATTAGCAGAAGCCAGCCTAGTGCGCGTCCATTCACCCGCTGGACATACCCGGGAGACTGGATTCTGAGGGCTTAGATTATTATTGCAGTGTAAGCTTACTGTACTGTATTATTCGATTGATCGTTAATAAATAATTTCTGACTAATATTATTCACTTTCGGGAAATATTAACAGTTCCTTTAGGACGTGGCGCTCTATCTAGGTAAACAGAGATATGACTTATACTAATCACAACGGTAAGTCGGTAAGGCTTATGATTCACGTATGAGGCGCATTCTTTAGGAAATGCTTAGTTATCAGTCACAATCATGCACACTACCGGTAACACACAATACTGCCCACTAATTTGCCGACCGTCAATGATTTTTATCATATATAAAGAGAACAGCAACGGACCAATGTAGTGCTTATCAAATAGCATTAAATTCACTACATACACAATAATATAAGTCGCAATCGCTATATATAACCCGTCTCTCTAACCTGTAGTGTATCAAGAAAATTGGGAAATTTGCGTTCTTTATAAATGTTCTCCAAATAATATTCAACCAACTAATACAAAATATGACAACAGTAAAAGCATTAAGACGGTAGGTTAAGATATGATATGACAATGTGCCGATTGAGTCATTATGATTGATATGATAACAGTTATACGCTCTATAATTTAAGCCTACTAATGTTTCTTCTAAAGTATGAAAACGAATTGACTCTAGAGCCGGTGTTCCTGGCCTAGATAGCAACAACACAACAGTATCACAAAAAACAGTAAGACTGAACACTCCTAGTATGATCGGCCGAAAAGCTCCACATCGACAGAAAAAATCGCTCTGATTGGCTTAAGCTAAACAAAGAACCATGTGGCCAATGGCTGTTTCCATGTCAGCAACCAGCTGTTAGATGTCGTAATATGAATCATCAAGGATAAGCTGTGTGCAGGTATTTGGTGCATTGCGGGTTTTTTGCCTTACCATGTCCGCCAAAACACGTATATAGAAGAATGACTTTTATGTCCGTTAAAACACCTATAACGGTACCTTGCGGGCGAGGGGAATATATATATAGTTATAGAGCCTTTTAGAGTATTCCAGCGCCTAGGGGGGAAACTGGATTGCGAAGCAAAAGGGCCAGTTATATCCCACAGAAGCTTTTACACCGGTGTAACCGTACGGGCCGGGGGGGGGGGGGGGGTAATAATAATACGTTAGAAGGTATTAATATTAATAGTACCGTAGTAGACAACCCTAACCAAACTTTCATTGCAGGAAATAATGTTTTATCCAGTAATTCTAATTTAAATACAAGTAATCCAAATAATAATATTAATTTAAATACAGAAAATAATAATTCTTATTCAAATATTCAAAATAATCCGAATAATTTAAATTCAAATATAGAAAATAATTCGAATAATAATTTAAATTTAGAAAATAATAATAATTCGAATTTAAATAATAATATTGATAACGGGGCTATTAATAATAATATAGGAGACACAGGTGGTCCAGCCAGGAGGGAGCCTGCAAGGCCACGCAGTTAGTGCGCAGGGAGTAGCGGGGGTGAGAGACCTCGACGGGAGCCTGCAAGGCCACATAGTTAGGCAGGGAGTAGCGGGGGTGAGTCAACCCGACGGGAGCCTGCCAGGCCACGCAGTTGCACAGGGAGAGGCGGGGGTGAGTAGACCCAGCCGCAGTAGAGACAGTGCGTCGACTAGAGAGGGGTGTAGAAGCGAAGAAAGAGGTAGTGAAGTAAGAAATGGCGAGTGGGGGGGGGGGGGGCTACGGGCGCCCCACCACGGAAGATTAGTGGCGAGAGAGGGGGGGCAGAGAATGCCCCACAAGAGGGGCGTAGAAGCGAAGTGAGAGATAGTGAAGTAAGAAGCGGCGGGTGGGGGGGGGGGGGGGGGGGGGGGGGCTGCGGGCGCCCCACCACGAGAGATTAGTAGCGAGAGGGGTGGGGGGGCAGAGAATGTCCCACAGGCGTCGGCGGATAATGCACGGGGCAAGTTAGATGAACTGCGGCACCCGACGACGGAGAATAGTAGGGGGATGGCGAGTATCCCCAGGAGGGTCCAGCTGGACAGAGTAGAGTCAGATGTTAGCGGCGAGAGTGGGCGAGCGAGAAGACGTCAGTCGGAAGAGAGAAGAAGAATAGTAGAGTTTACCCGAGAGGTCGAAGAGAGAAGAAGAGAAGATACTAGAAGAAGCATTGCTACGAGCAACCGGAGAGCAAGGATGGATAGAGAGCTGTCGGTAGTAGAGATGGAGTTAGGGAGTCAGTGGGGTCGAACCCCGGGAGATTGCCGTCGCCCCGGAGAAACGCACCGCATGCCAGGAGAAGGGTACAGAACGTACCGATACGAGGATGAGAACAGGAGAGGGGATCGAAGAGAAACTTCCCGACGGGATATAGCTGCCGATCGAGAGTACGGTACTACTACTAGGATCGGCATGCTGCATTGCAGCTGCATTTTTAAGAATGCTGTGCCGGCTTGTCAACAAAATTGCACCGCCACAACTCCCTATCACCCATGACATTTGCTAGATCATCCGCATCTTTAAGGCCAGTGTCCTTTAAGATGTGTCTCAAGAAAGTCATGGGCTGTCCACCATGCTTATTCACTCCATGAGGCTGTCAAAGTACAAGATTATGCACTGGCTGGTCCTCACGGCGAAAGCAATGTCCTGCAAAGCGGAGGCGATTTTGTTCTAGTGTCAAGCTTGGGGGAACCAATGAGATACCGCCAATGTTATATAGTGTCTGGTTGGAGATGTGTGCATTGTACTTGACACAATGAACCCGGCGTAGCATTCTTGTGAATGTGCCATCCAGAGATTTGGTGTCCTCAGCAGTTAGAGCCCAGCATGGACTCCCGTAGAGGAGTACTGGAACTACTGCTGCTCTAAATAATCGGACCTTAAGTTTCCGATTAATTCTCGGTGACTTCCAAATCCTGGAAAGCCTATTCAAGGCTACCCATGCCTTTCCCTTACGTATTCGAAGCTCCTTACCTGACTTCCGGATCCATGATCCCAGGTAACAGAACTCGTCCACATGCTCAAGCATACCATCCTTTGAGCTTATGCTCATCCGATCAGAGGCTTGCTGAGGACTTTCAAGGTTAACTGTCAGAATTTTGGTCTTTCTGGAGTTAATAAAAAGACCAACACTAGAAGCAGCATGTTCTAATGAGCTGAGGAGCCGTTGGGCTCCCTCTAATGATTCTGAGAGTACTCCTAAGTCGTCAGCAAAGTCTAGATCAGTTAGGTACTTGGCAGGATTTCCTCGACTTCTGGAGCCAGTAGGTGGAGTTATCATCACCCCATCATCATTATAATGATCTAAGGACATGCGTAGAACATAGTCAACCACAATAATGAACAAGAATGGTGCAAGTGTGTCTCCTTGGAGGACGCCCCATAACACTTAAAATGGTTATGTGTCACCGTCAACAGTAGACACAAATGTTGTCGAACCATCGTATACTGATCTGATTGCTGCAATAATTTCATCAGGAATCCCATATAATGAAAGTATGCTGAACATACGTGAGCGAGAGACTGAATCAAAGGCCTTGAAGAAGTCAACAAAGATAACAGCCAGGTGCCTGTCTTTCTTTTTTGATAACTCTTCAATTATCCTTCTAAGTGCCAAAATGGGCTCCATGGTCCCACGACCTTTACGGAACCCATTCTGATTTCCACGGAGCAGTCTCTCAATGGGATCCCTGATGCGATTTAATAGAATCCTATTGTATAGCTTTGCAGCAATCGAGATCAATGAGATTCCCCGAAAAGAACCATAGAGTGTTAGGTTGCCCTTCTTGGGAACTGGCACCAACTTATTTGTTTTCATTTCTTGTGGGACTCTTGTTGTTCGGTACATGTCTACTATGATGGGATAGATGAGCTTTAAACACTCAGGTATTTTAAAAACCTCAGGGGGAACACCATCTACTCCACTGGCACGATTGGTCTTAATGCTCTTTGCAGCAGCCTCCACTTCTGCAAAGGAGATATCGCCAATGGGAATATCTGGGAGTACAGACTCAGACAGTTTTACTTCTATAAAGTTATCAGCTAATACCCTGTCATTATTGAGGAGCTTTTCAAAGTGGGCTTTCCAACCATTGAGGCGATCGGCTGGTGATTCAGCCTTAACCTTGGTGGTTGGTTGTCTTTTCCGCCCAGTAAGCAGATTGATCGATTTCCATGCCTGGGATGATTGCCTGCTGTCGTCAGCATCATTGATGGCATCAACCTGTTGGTTTATTAGCTCCTGTAGATTAGCAGAGTACTGCCTGTTCAGGGACCTAGATGCAGCCTTAACTGCATTCTTGGCCGCTGTAGTCTGTTTGAGTCGGGACTCTTTCGGCGCCTTATGAAGGTTATTTCGGCACTTCTGAATTTTGTTGTCAGTCCAGGGGGCCCTTTTCCTGTTTCGAGGGTATACAGGAACTGTTTCTGCAGCTGCGAACTTAACTGCTTCTGTAAAGGCAGTATAGCCCTCACAGTGATCTGACGCCTCAGAGGCAAGAGCCTCATACCTGTTGCTCAGCTGTAGTGTGAAGCTGGATCTCACACTTGGCTTTTGCAACAGAGAGGACCAGTCATGCCGCGGCAAGGCTGATTTCGTTGTTCTGCTAGCACGCAGACTAAGTCTTACCTTGGCCACAATAAGGCGGTGATCACTGGAGAAGGGTCGAAGTGTAAATGCATTACAGTCTTGTATAGAGCTCCTGTATTTCCTACGAAACAGAATATGGTCTATCTGGGACTTGTGACCACTGGGTCCACTATGAGTCCATAGCTTTCCAGTTCGCTTCTTGAACTGGGTTCCAGCCGAAAACAATCCATTTCCAGAGATAAAATCCTGAAGATGGACAGAATTTCGGTTAACACTATTGCTATAGACCCAGGGCGATGTAGGTGATTGATGCAGACTTGCATTAAAGTCTCCCAGGAATGTTAAGAATGCATGCTGATCCACTCCATCAGTAGCTGCTTGTAGATTGTGGTAGAAATTTTCCACCTCCTCTACAGGGGCAACACTAGTTGGAGAGTAGCACACAATCAGAACCACCTTAGGAAACTTCTTAGCCAGTCTTCCAGAACATGAGAAGTGGCAACGGATGATGCGGTTAGAGATTTGGTCTATTTTGTCCAATGCTGCATGTGCAGTTGGATTCATCAATAGACCAATTCCACCATTGCCACTATCATCCATGCCACTACTGACGCGAGGGCGAGTCGCCAACCACCCCCCATACCCATGTCCTTAATCAGAACCTCATCAGTCTGTCCAGTCTGCATTCGGTGCTCTTGAACACCCACTGCGCTAAGAGAAAGCTTATCTGCCAAGGCAGTCAGCTCACCTTGTCGCATTGGGGACCCGAGTGTTAGGGTGTTTACTGAGGCTAGTCTTGTGACTTGCCTCAGATTCACCAGAGAGTACGGTAGTCGTGGGGAGGACTTCTCGAATCATTCGAGAAGGTTAAACTTCGGTTCGGAAGGGCACATGCAGACTGCAGGACATACTGTAGGCCTTACTGCACATACTATAGGCCATGCTGGGAGAGATAGTGTAGGCAATAGGGTAGCGCGAACGACGGGATTAGATCCGGAAGTTGCGGAATACATACTGGTAAGTAGGCAAGAAGTGGATAGGCCTATATCGGTACCGGCACAGCAGCATGACTATAATATGCAGGGACATAACATATATCCAGGGGAGGGGAGAGTTTTTGCGGATAGGTGTATGGGCCCCAATATATTAACATCAACCCCAGTACCAAATATAATACCGGTAGGGGGGGGGGGGGACAGGGTGACATTCCCCCATTACAATATCAACAATACACTCAAACAGGAATAAGAACATCGAGCCCCCTGGACGAGAACAGGTCGTGTGACACGGAAATATGGAGGGGGCTGTTACCCCCAATGATATATCCGACTCAAATAAAGTCAACAGGCCCGACGGGCGGACCGCACCCAACAGGAGAATCTGTACAGCATCCTTCGAGCCCATTGGAAGCACAGGCAATGGGAATGGCTACACTAATCGATGCACTGAAGACCAGGATCGAGTTACCACCAGTCGAGCCATTTAAATTCAACGGAAGTAGGCCGGAAGAATACCTGCAATTCCGGCGCATGTACAGCAACGAGATATTAAGTAAGAACCTGACGCAGGCGGAATGCCTAAAATATTTACAGGTATATACTGGAGGCCAAGTGTACGACATCGTGAGGCAGTATCAGGGCATCTAGGGCGGCTTCACGACTGCATGGCGGGCCCTAGACAGGGAATACGGACACCCAGCCAAGATCATCCGGCAAACCCTGAGGGGTATAACATCGGATGGCCTACAGGATAACCCTGTCAGCATAAAGACCTTCGCGAACAAGGTCGAGAAGGCGTTAATCGTGCTGAAAACGCTAGACGTGCCATACGAACTCAACGCATCTAATAACATCACCACGATAGCGCAGGCACTGCCGATCTGGCTGCGGAGCAAGTGGAGGAAGGTTGCCTTCTCCACACGGGAGAAGAAAGGTGCGGAGCCAGGGCTAGAGGAAATGTCAAACTTCCTCAACTACGAAGCAGAGTTGATTACAGAAAGAGCGCCAAAGACCGAATACAACAGGCCTAAACCCGAACACAATCCTGCAGATCCATTCCCGAGAGTAAGACAGTCGCTACCACACGCGGCCACACAGCCACACTGTGGGCTACAAGCCCACAGTTAGCTGGGAGTAGGACCACACCGTGGCAGGGACATAAAGAAAGTTAGGATGAGGTCCTGGAGATGAGGACGGGGCGGTGCAAGATAGCAGCGATAGCACCGGGATGGGATTATGGGGCAACGATCGACCCCCATCCAGATGATAGAATCGATAAATATCAACGCCAGGCGACCAACCAACATTGAAGTCGAACAATATGTTCGTCCTGGACAGTATCGATTTCTCAATACCAGAGGTGGACGTTAGGAAGGTATCCATTATAGTAGGAATGGACTGCCCGACGGCCCACGAGAGAATGCAGACGGTCTTCGGCAAAGACAGACAACAGGATCCGACGGCGATCCTCACGCTGTTCGGATGGACGCTTAGTGGCCCAGTTAAAACCAAGATTTCATCCAGGGTGACGGAGATATCAGGGTGCATGTTACCAGACACCGTAGACGCAGAGGATGAAGAGAAGAAACTGGAGATGGTAGATGAGCCAGGCGGGGAAGTAACAGTAGGAGAGTGGGCGGTGGAGAATGGATTTGACGCAGAAGACTTAGAGGCAATGGGATGGAACAAGGGTTCCAGCAAGTATCGGTATGGGGATGGAGAGGAGCGGATGGCGAGATGTCCAGAGGACAACCTGGAGGAGCGGACGGCGAGATGTCTGGAGGACAACAGTCCGGAGGAATGTCCAGAGGAGTGTCGGAAGGAGTGTCCGGAGGAGTGTCCAGAGGAGTGTCCGGAAGAGACGCCGGTCCGGTTGAGAGGCATACCAGCAAGGGGGAGGTCGAGTAAGAAGACAGGAAGGAAAGGGATAGGATTACTATTGTTCGTTCTGTTCTGTCTGTTCTTTCAGTTTCTTTCCATTCTGCCGCCAGGAGGCGACCAGATGAAGGATGGCATTTTGATGCCAGGAGATCAGGAAGTTAAGAAGGCGGCAGAGAGACCCGATTTTAGGGTGGCAGAAGAGGGAGAACCAAATCCTGGTGAGTTTGAATTGGCGAGGAAAGTGGGTCGAAAGATAAGAGGACGTACAGGGGGGCAGCGGGACAGTGCCTCATGGAAGAATCGATGGAAGATCGAGGGGCACCTTTAGAGTTTAGTCGTCCAATATGTTGGACTGAGGGGGGTGGGAATGAGGGCGAGACGCCCTTCCCACACAAAATAAGAAATATAAATAAATAAATCATTAAAATAATAAAATAATAAGTTAGATAGAAAGTTAGAAGTATGAAAGTTAGTAGAAGTTAGTAGAAGATAGTAAGAAGTTAGTAGTCAGATAGTTAGTAGATAGTTAGATAGTAGGTAAGTAAGAAAGTTAGTAGAAGTTAGTTAACATTAGAAGTCGGCGGGTACAGGGAGTGTGGTATATAGACATACCACGGGAGTAGAGGGGTACGTGGTACCGTTAGAAGTAGGCAGTAAGGGAGTGTGGTATATAAACATACCACGGGAGTAGGAGGGTACGTAGTACCGGGAGGGTTAGAAGTCAGTGGGTATAGGGAGTGTGGTATATTGACATGCCACGAGTAGTAGAGTGGTTGTGGGCACCGAAAGCGCCACGTAGATAGTAGAGCTAGTAGTAGAATGGTTGTGGGCACCAAAAGCGCCACGTAGTCAGAGAGTTAGCAGAGGTAGAGAATTAGTAGAGTTAGGAGTTAATTAGAGTTAGTAGAGAGTCAGAGAGTTAGTAGAATTAGAGAGTTAGTAGTAAGTATAGTAAAAGAGTTAGATAAGTAGTTAGAAAATAAGTAGTAAGAGAGTTAGATAGTAAGTAGTAAGTAAGAGGTAAGATTTAGATAAGGTAGATAGAATGATAGCACAGGGGTAACATAAGAGACTTTGGGAGTAATAGAGAGTGCAGACGAGTACGATTCAGGTGTGGGGAGAGAGTGGAGTTAGAGTGGAGTTAGAGGATTAGTGTGTAGGATTAGAGGGTTAGAGGTTGAGTGAGAGAGCTTTTTAAAATTGTGTGAGAGAAATCCACAATTGTCTCAAACCAAGACGCCAGATGTCTTGGTGCAACATAGGTTGCGGTTGCACCAAGAGAGGGTTGTAACATCATACCCAGAGGGAGCGGCCTGGAAAGCCGACTCCAAGAAAGAGGACTCCACCCCACACCCGATAATAGATCGGGCTCCAGCGGAATTGAAGCGCACTTAGAGGTTGATGCTATAGATAGCATGG
This sequence comes from Nemertoderma westbladi, assembly GCA_032718475.1. NCBI lineage: Eukaryota > Metazoa > Xenacoelomorpha > Nemertodermatida > Nemertodermatidae > Nemertoderma > Nemertoderma westbladi. The sequence continues at coordinate 15,530 of JAUCBJ010005581.1, forward strand.
GGGGAGTGTGAGCGGATTCAATTCCGCCTCATAACCCCATAAAGTTGGGAAGTGGCGCCTTTCAGCAATATTGGGGATACGAGGTTAATCACCATTAACCTCGTATCACACAACCAATACCGGGGACAACAAACCCCAAAGAGCCACACAAAGGGAGGTCAGAGGTTAAACCTACTGGAGAGAGAAAGTAACAGCAGCGGGGGGGAAGCACTCCCACAGAGGTGAGAGGCGAGAATGAACCTATTAGCCAATCAGGGACAAGGGAGAGCATCCGCTAGGTACTAAGGCCACAGTAGTGTAAGAGTGAATATATATTATCCATCAATTTGCATTACCATTCAGTTATCTCAGTCATCTAGGGCAGATCGGTGACACTTTTGTACCGTCACCTTCCGTCACCTGTAACATCACCATTCAACTTCTATTAACAATATCTCAACTGTGCTATCACGTATATTATATTATCATTAATCTATATCAACATCAGAATAACAACAACAAACTATTATTTCCAATCACATTGGTGACGCGTAACTCAAATTAACCGGTCGGGATCCTCTGATCCCGTCACAAATTTATCGACCCCAGCCTGGTTTACCACTGAGGGACGCGGTCCTTGTTGACCCGGGTGACGACCGAGCCGGTATTTCTCCTGGAGATTTTTCATACTCATATCTTTCAGTTGCGGGAGTAAACCGCTTGTGGTCGCAACTCCTACAAGCGTCTTCGCAGTAGGTCGCCGTTGGTTGATAACCTTCTGCCGACCTTGTCAGCATACTAGCTAGGATCGGCATGCTGCATTGCAGCTGCATTTTTAAGAATTTTGTCAACAAAATTGCACCGCCACAACTCCCTATCACCCATGACATTTGCTAGATCATCCGCATCTTTAAGGCCAGTGTCCTTTAAGATGCGTCTCAAGAAAGTCATGGGCTGTCCACCATGCTTATTCACTCCATGAGGCTGCCAAAGTACAAGATTATGCACTGGCTGGTCCTCACGGCGAAAGCAATGTCCTGCAAAGCGGAGGCGATTTTGTTCCAGTGTCAAGCTTGGGGGAACCAATGAGACACCTCCAATGTTATATAGTGTCTGGTTGGAGATGTGTGCATTGTACTTGACACAATGAACCCGGCGTAGCATTCTTGTGAATGTGCCATCCAGAGATTTGGTGTCCTCAGCAGTTAGAGCCCAGCATGGACTGCCTGTCAGCATGTCTAGCCGTTGGTTGATTACCTTCCGTCTATCCATGGCCTACAGCCCTGCTGCCGACTGTAGGGGTCCTTTTGTTACACCCTGAAACAAATGTGCCTCCTGGGTTAGGTATCCAGTATAGACAGAGTGGGGCATGTATCATCTCTATTGCAGATGCGTATCAAGCCTTTGCCTACTGTATGCCCTAGGCGCTATAGCCCTCAATGACTTATTTAGTTGACGGGGCTAAACCAACCCACTCTTGATCAACTAAATAATGAGTAGGCTACTGGCGCTTATTGGGCCTGCCCTACTGGGCTGACAGCTACAGGTAGTACCACATTACTGCCATAGTGGTAGCACGATCTGGGGACCTGACCTGACTCCTTCTTCTGAAACCTTTGGCAGACCACATATTTAACCCTTGTGCTCTCTTTGGGGTCAATTTTGACCCATCGGAGATTTAAACTTACACAATTTTATCACACATTGCTAATTTATCCCGAAATTTTGTGACTTTTATTATTTTATAGTACTTACTTTTCAATTAGAAAAACAAAAATGTAAAAATTTACAAGGGGGCCTATTAAATTTTACAATTTATACACATATTGTCTTTTTGGTCAAATTTGAAATTTGAGGTCTTTGTGGTCCAAAAAAACTTTTTCCGAATTTCAACTCAGTAAAAAAATCAGATGTCATCAAATGGGCCCAAACTTCGATAGATACCAAAATTGTGATTTGAAGATGACAGGAGATATTCCCACAGACATATGGCCAGTTCCCGCCCTTCTTGGCGCAAGTGAGTCATATTCTCCATTTTTGTGATGATCAACTTCTAGTATTCCTACTGCATTGATATTATGCTCATAAGAACCGCTTATAACCGGCTTAGGTAGTCTCAGAACTGAGTCGTGTGAGGTAACTTTTGTTATTCGGCATTAAAATGGGTTTTACACAAAACTTCAAGATGCTTTAATTATTACTAAATGTGTAATGTACGTTAGGATCGACGAGATGACAACTCACACATTTATGTTAAATTATCCCGCGGGTACTATGTGGAGCGATATTAAAATAGACCTCAATGAGAAGCTGATTGAGAACAGCTGAAACTTAATTTCATCAATTAATGACACATCAATCAATGACTGAGTTATTAGCGACGACGACGAAGATAAACAATTCGTTAATGGTACCCATTTGCTGAGGCTTCGCTCACTTCGTGGCTTGCCCCACAATCACATATTTTAAAACATAAAAAAAATTATGAAAACCAAAATAAACTTATAATAAATGGAAAGGGAAAATTAATCTTATTAATTTATTGATGGATTGATTGATATTTATGCAAAATCCGTTTAATGGCTAAGACGACGTGAGAATAAAAACATAAAGTCCGACTTTAAAAAAAAAGTTGTTAATACAGTACATACTTACGCAATCAAACAGCAAGGAAGGAGTTACAAATGCTGGAGCTAGGTTGGGGTTTTGTCCCTTTATACCTCGTTTTATGTTGAGGTTTTTGCTGCGTATTTGTAGGTTTTGGTCACTACTGGCAACAAGGGCCAGTGTAACTAACAAGAATAGCATAAACCAATTCATATTAATTGATTTGCGATTGAGAATTAAAGTTCAGCTAATAATACGTTTATACCCAAAATAATATATACAATACAGTACGGTATTGTTGGTAGTTATAATAACTACTTTCGCTATTCTTATATATTCGTGAAATAAAAAAAGTAATATGTAGATTTTTTATCAGCAGTTGTATCAGATGTTTTAGTTTTGGATAAAACTACTACATTTTATGCGATTATCCAATTAATTACAGCTCTCATTATTTCTCACAAGTTTATTAGGAAGTCGATAATTCCACTGTACAGTACTTTCGAAACACGTCGCCATTTATCGCAGAATCATTAATTTGTGCTTCACAATCCATCAATCAAATATAATTGTCTGGGAAGTTTGAGTTAAGGAGGAATTTAAAAGTTCTTGGCGTCTTTGTGCAGCTGCATGTCTATTGGATTCCTACAAAGGAATACAACTCTACTACAGGACTGGAAGAGCTAAAAGTAAGCCCCCCCCCCCCCCCCCGCGCCATGGCAAAGGGGTACTTTTATATTTTATTTGATTCGCCATGTAATTTTGGGCTATAAATAAGAGAAAACCATGCGCTATAGGTTTTTGAGGGAGGAGATTCCAATGTAGTGATTTTTGTTGAGTCAATAACTGATAGCAATAGCTACAGGGCGGCTAACATTTTCGAACCAAAACAATACATGAAAGCAGGAAATTCAGGGATGCAGCTGACAATGTATAATATTCATATTTCATTAAGTAATTCATAATAACTACATGCAGTAACTGCAAGTATCTTTGTTTTCATTGGATAAAAAAAATTTAATTATTCTTCAGTACTCAGTAGTAAAGCTACCAGTCTACCGGTGAAGTGGTTAAGCGAAAGATGATAAATACTGCATATAATTCAATTGTTTGGTCAAATAACAAGTGCAACCAATCATGGTAGACAATTTAATCTCAGCCCTTCCCTTGTCAAGGGTTGGCATATTAAATATAACCTTGCCCTCTCGTGAACAAAGGCAATAAATAGCAATGGAGAATCGATAAGAACCATAGGCCTATTTACTTTGTAAACTATTTTTGAACTCGAAACATTATTAACACATTTTAGCGCGCGCAACGCATGAAGTGAAGAATATGTACATAGTCTTAGCGTATGCCACTACATAGAGTATATACTGGTATAGGGTACGTACATTACACTGTTGAAAGCATTTGATGGTTGTGGGTTGTTATTGAACATACAGTAGGCCTATTGTCTTATTTTAGTACTGAACCGCTTGGAATACGTAGGCCTACTAATGATAAACGTCGTATAGGCCAGTAGGCATAGTATGGGTAGCACCTACGCAGTTCGCGTAGGACCTACGCGTAGCTACGCGTAGCACCTACGCGTAGCTACGCGTAGCACCTACGCGTAGCTACGCGTAGCACCTACGCGTAGGAACCTACGCGTATATAATGTTAAAACTCTGAAACTGGTGATATATGACGGGTGCATGTAAAGAGCGGACTGCGGACTGGCGGACTGGCGGACTGGCGGACTACGGACTGGGGATTGCGGACTGGCGGACTACGGACTGGCGGACTACGGACTGGCGGACTACGGACTGGGGATTGCCAAAATCCGCGCGGTCAATTTGAATTATCGACTTCCAAACTAAGAATCCGCTCTTTGTTGTCTGGACAAATGGCGGACTGAAGCCGGTAAATTATAACCTGATTGGCTCAATCATTTACATAGGCTGAAGCTGAAAGGGAGCTTAAAGAATGAATCATCCCATTGGCGTTTAAATGTTTACCATTGTGCAACACTGTAATACAGGAAATAATTATCCTATACCTGTATACACTATACAGCAGTACAGTAATTACGTCAGTACGTTGACTGTGATTAAGGGCCTACTACATATATAATCAACATTCTACGGATTTTCAGATTATTTATTTCAATAAATATTTTTATATACTTCCTGCCTTTAGAGTTTATGTCACAGTTGTCTGTTCGCAAATATAAAAGAGCGAATATTCGGACATCCTAAGCGCAGGAGCTGGGGGAAGATCTTGTCTGTGTTGGGGGTAAGAGAGCGTAAGAAAAGGGGGAACAGGGGCAAAGAAAAGGGGTGTGGATCTATAAATAGCATCCAATAGGACGCATCTAAATACTGGCATTTAATTCTGCCCAAATTTTTATGACAGCCTTAAAATGAAAACCACGAACACCTGATCGGCTAGTGCTTTTTTTTAATGTTTTTTTAGTGTGGGCTGTGATATCCTACATATCTGACATTCGATTAACTGTGGGGCGGGGCGAGCAACGTAAGTCCAGGTGAGCCTTAGCATATGGGTATAAGTGGTGGACCCGTCTGTCGTTGTCATCGTCGGAAATGTTTGAACGCTAATAAGTCGGTCAATCTTGGAAAAATAATGTTTCACTACTACTGTACTAGTATGTACGACTAATACTGTATGTTTCAATTATATTTTAATTTAATTTAATTTTTCAATTATTATTTTGTTTCAACTAACAGAGACATAATACTGTAGTGGCAGTACGAGCCAAACCTCCCCCACCCCCCCCCCCCCCCCCCCACCCCTTTTTTTGGACGACCCCAACGTAAAAACTTTTAATTTAAGTAACAAGCAAACAAGGAATATCTTATAAGGTCGCGGTTCACACCCTTAAGCAATAAGCATAACTCTGCTTCGGCAGCAGAACTACAGTAGTCCCAAAGTCTGCATCCAAAGTAGAGTTACGAATCATGCTTAAAAAGAGTGAACCGGCCGTAACCTGAGAGATTTTAATGAAAGTTCAAGAGTTCTTCCTACTGCCTACATAATAGGTTTTCAAAATAATAGGTTTCCATCTCTGTCTGTCTGTGTCACAATGAAAACATTTAAGCCAATAAGCTGATAAGAGGATTCAAGAAAGTTCCCTTTGGTCCTCTATGTAAATGATTGAGCCAATCAGGTTAAAATTTTCTGGCTTCAGTCCACCGTTGGTCCAGACAACAAAGAGCGGATTCTTACATTATAATGCTATAATTCAAATTGACCGCGCATATTTGGGCTTTTAATTGACAATCCGCAGTCCGTAGTCCGCAGTCCGCTCTTTACATGCACCCATATATGACCCAATGTTGCGAACTACGTCAGTACGTGTAGCGTGTAGGTCGAAAAGATTTACCCGTTATTTGCAGTGCTGACTGACATGTTTGCTAAGGCCTTTAGTATAGAACGCCATGACTATGGCTGTATGGTAGACCAAGCTGCTAACTGGCTAAAGCATTCAATCTTCAAATTTTACAGTTTAGTTTTCTGTAGCTTATTTTCTTTACCGGTGAAGTTATAGGCTGATAAGGCCTAATCCATAGTGGAGTCTGGCAGTACAGCAGTAGTGAGTCTGATACGATACCGGTACTCTTTTCTGCCATTAGGCCTACTGCCAGACTGCATAACTGCATTATGGAATCACAGGTTGAACAGATTTCCGAGGCATTGCTCCAGTTTGAACAATTACTGGAAACAACCAATCAGAACGCAGATGGTGATTCCCAATCGCCCAAAGTTCCAGATATTCTAGAAAACTACCTAAAGGGGATCGCAATCAGTGGCCAGATAAGCATTCCTTGGTCCAAATGGAAATCGCTATTCCTTTACAAACTGTGTGAAGTGTTGGATGAATTCCAGCGGACATCCCCCTCCGTAGAAGTCTCCGCTACTAACATTGACCACGTCGGATTCTCCGACATGCGTCAACGATTAGTGGAGTACGTTAAAGGATTCGTGGATGGAGCCCCTTTCACCATCCAAAGACTCTGCGAACTAATCGCCAACCCGCGAAAGTTCTACTCCCAAGTTGGCAAGTATATGCGGGCGTTCGAGCGGAACTTACTGGTTATATCGACGGTTCGACCGCTGGGTGAGGCTGTCCGTGAACCCGCGGCGAGGCCCTGGTCCGGTTCCGTCCAGGATTCCGCCGTTCCGTTGGACACTGTGGAGTTACTCAAGGGAAACCGACTTCTCGACTCATCCTACCTCGTTCCCGACTCGTCGGAAGCCGCCCAGCGGGACCCCGAGGCATCGCTCGGTCTGGATGACAGCCTACACTGCTTGGACCCACTGGCGACCTCGGCTATCGGCATGGACGACCCGCTGGTTTTCCGCCAGACCAGCCCTGAGACAAGCCTCTCCTCGCCCGATACGTCAACCTCCCCTAAACGTAACCCACAAGGAATCGATACTTTTAGTCAACTCCATTCGCCACCAGACGTGTGTCCTTCCCGTCTAGGGTTACCCCTGCCGATGTCCCCGTCCGGTTTGCCATTATCGCCGATCGGCCTGCCAGTATCTCCACCCCGCCCCGATGCGTTATCCGCACCGTCCGGCTTCGGTTTAACTCCACACACCCCTGCGGCAGCGCTCGTTACAGCTAATTGCCCATCCAGTGTGCCTCCAGGACGGAATATCGCTGGAAGCCAATCCCCGAATGGGGATACAGGTGGGTCTACAAGTGACACGATCCGCGCCCTTAAAGCTATGCTGAGCAATGGCCACACGGACAAATTACTTGAAGGACGAACGGAGAAACTAGAAGAGGAACAGACGGATAGAATGCGAGAGTCCGTTGTCCCCGTGGCGATGGGTAACAATGGATTAGACGTACAACCAGATGATGATGGCGTGGGGAGTGTGGACAAGGTTTCCTCGGCTGTGGCCGTAGAGGAAGAATCAGCCAAGGAAGACATCGACGGGTCTCTATTGGTGGATTCTATAGGCGACGGTTCCGCCAGTATAGATTCCTCCGCCTACTCTGTCGACCTCGACACCAGTGGGGCGGAGGCCAGCGAGTGTTCCATTAGTGGTAATAATGCCATTGAGTGTTCCACTGCTGCCCCAGAAGCTGCAGAGTGTTCTATTGATAGCGCCGAATGCTCCACTGGTGTCGCTGATGCCACTAAAAGTTCCATTAGTGGTCCCGTTCCCTCTCAGTGTCCCACTAGCGGTCCCGTTCCCACTCAGTGTCCCACTAGCTGTCCCGTTCCCACTGAATGTCCCACTAGCTGTCCCGTTCCCACTGAATGTCCCACTAGCGGTCCCGTCCCCTCTCAGTGTCCCACTAGCGGTCCCGTCCCCTCTCAGTGTCCAACTAGCTGTCCCGTTCCCACCGAATGTCCCACAAGCGGTCCCGTCCCCTCTCAGTGTCCCACTAGCTGTCCCGTTCCCACTGAATGTCCCACTAGCGGTCCCGTCCCCTCTCAGTGTCCAACTAGCTGTCCCGTTCCCACTCAGTGTCCCACTAGCGGTCCCGTTCCCACTCAGTATCCCACTAGCGGTCCCGTCCCCTCTCAGTGTCCCACTAGCGGTCCCGTTCCCACTCAGTGTCCCACTAGTGGTCCCGTTCC